>JAHBMJ010001900.1:5243-25054 GCA_018398765.1 Chromera velia
GTCATGCAAACAGACAGAAAGATGGAAGTGGAGAGGCCGCCATGCAAATAGACAGAAAGATGAAAGTGGAGAGACTGTCATGCAAACAGACAGAAAGATGGAAGTGGAGAGGCCGCCATGCAAATAGACAGAAAGATGAAAGTGGAGAGACTGTCATGCAAACAGACAGAAAGATGGAAGTGGAGAGACAGTCATGCAAAGAGACAGAAAGATGGAAGTAGAGAGGCCGTCATTCAAGCAGGAAAGGTGAAAGTGGAGAGAAGTTCAACGTTTGCGTGTTTATCTTCATATAGGACTTCTGGCCTGAAGATTTGATCCTCTCACTACGTGTCCAGAGAGAAGCTTGATTGAACTGTGTATGCAGAGTTCATAACAAGGTTAGTCAAAAAGCTGCTGCTTAGCTGTACGCACAGACACAGGATTGACTACAAATTTGGACCTACTGGTGGGCCTGTTACCTCCATCCTCCAGATGTACAGGAGAATATGCAGCTATGTCTGTCCTATACCAGTTCTTTTTTGCCATCGAAGATCCTATAGCTTAATTAATTGAATGTATTGGCGTGGCCGAGATCGATCTTATGCCATGCACTAGCGTCCTGCACATATTACTTGAGGGGCACGTTTCTCTCTGCATGTTGTGCAGAGGGATAGATTATTTTCTCACGACCGTTCGCACGGAGCCCGCCATGCGTGACGGATGGGTGTCACAATCAGGCTTCACTCGCGCACGTTACCCGTTGACCCAGGTCGCGGGAGTATACAGAACTAGACAAGAACCGAGGCCCTGGGCCCCAGTATGCATGATCAAAACAGTATGCACATGGCCCCGGAAAACGAAGCAGGGGGCACTTAATATATAATAATAGAAATACCCCAACCCACGCATGCATGCATGGCTCCGGAAAGCGAAGCGGGGGGTACTTAGAAAATAGAAATACCCCAGCCCACATGCATGCTGTCTTTCAGCAAAAACCCTACCCCGAAAGGCTGAATGTGCACCAAATGTGCGTGCGTCAGGTGTTTTTCACAAAAAAAAAACCCCGGAAAGATCTTGCCCTAAATGGTTTAGAAAAGCATGCATGAACCCGCGTTGTCATACATGCGTGCGTCAGTGGCCCCGGAAAGCAACAGGCTGCATCCCCGGGCTTTTTTCCTGGGGGAGGGGAGGTTTTGTGACTTTTTCCGTAGGGAGGGGGGGGTCGGCGTGACCGCCCGATCGGCTGGCCGGCGTACGTCAATCGTGAAGTTCTCATTTTTCTTGCTTTCCGGGGCCGTGCGCAAGCTTGCTTACGTTAGATGCAGTGTCTTTCACCAAAAACCTGGCCCCGAAAGGCTGATTTACGCCATGCGTGCATCAGATAGGTTTCAGCTTACCCCCGGGCTTTTTTCCCGGGGGGGGNAGTTCTCATTTTTCTTGCTTTCCGGGGCCGTTCGCAAGCTTGCTTGCGTCAGATGCATGCACGCACGCGTCGTGTGCATGGACGCGGGATGACGGAAAATGACAAAACGAAAACGCTGAATGCATCATTGGCAGCCTATATATAGTGCTCGCGCGGCGCGCAAAGCGCGCGAGTTTTTGGTCGTACACTCATGCATTTTGTTTCCCACTCGATGCAAGGAACTGCACGTATATATATATAAGACGTACATATATTCTCAGACAATTTAATCAAAAGAAGTCCTTCTTTGCTTCTCTGCCTCATGCAATGATGATCAATTCGATTTCATTCGGTTTCTCTTCATGGAGTCTGCTGACTTGCTGCCGTACCTGTGTGGATTGACATTCGCTTATCACGACCACAACTCAACACCACAGTTTCTGCGTCTCAAACAACACTTCGTAATTCTCTAACGATAAATGTAAATTTAGCGGGGCAGAAGACGCATCTGTCGTGCACGAGCAAATACTCTGTGTGTCTGGCCTCCAATTCTGCCAGGAAAGAGATTTTAAAGTGAGAGAGGAGAGCACTAGCAGGTAATTGACGTCGGGAGACAAAAAGGAAAGGAAGAAGAGCCAGAAGAGATGGAGCTTCCTCAAAACGACGTCAACGCTTCTGTCAGTCTTCTCAACGACGAAGAAGCTGCATACGACGACGGCATCAGAAGGGGAAAGTCTCCTCCTGCAAGTGCCCGTCCAGCCTCTGCATCTGGACCCAGGCCCTCCCAACAAAGAGAGCCTAGAGATGTTTTCATGCCGGGAGCTAGGGGAGGGATGGGACCTTCGAACAAATTGCGCCCTTCCAGTGTCGGTGGGTCTCGTGTGCGTCCCCCAGCCAACATCAAGCATGGAATTCCTCTTTTGGGGCCCTTCCCTTCCCCTCCTCTGAACCACCGTGGGGGGGAGAGGGAGAGAGACCTCTCTCCAACGCGGAGGTCCAACGTGACGACAAACCAAAACTTCCCCGAGTTCGACGCAGACCGCTTCAAGTCGGAGGTGCAGGTACTTAGAAAGGTGCGCATTTCTCCGTATGAGGAGAAAGAAGTTTACTTGCTGTATCGTTCGTTCACCTGTCTTTATATGTTTCCCCTGTAGAATCAAAATTTCAAACCGCATGCATGTAGGTCGTGCGAGGTGTGCGGCAGCCAAAAAGTCACATGTTACTGGAGTGAGAAGAAGGACGTCAAATGTGATGAATGGACACGATTTCGAGCAGTCAGACACGAGAAAACGACTCTTTGGTTCTCATTTGCTTGATTCATCTCGGAAAGAAGGAACAACAATGACAGAATACATGTCTGTGTGTCATTATTTAATCGTTCCGGAGATCGAATTTCCCTTTGCCTTTTTTGTCCTTGGCTCATGGAAAGGGTGTGGTGTTCAGGTTTCCTTGTACCCCTGCCAAATCTTCTTGGATCTTCCCTTTTTGGTCATTTCTGCCATTTCATGTCACCCTGATTCTCACCCCAACCCACCCTCAGTCTGCCTCCCTGTCACTCTTTTTCTTTCCTCTTTCTTCCCACATGCAGGAGTTGAACGAAGTCTCTGGAGCCTTCTCGAAGTCCTCCCACAAGTCCAGAGTCTTGCAGAATGAGGTCCACCACCTCCTTCTGCTCATCAAAGAGCTACTCTGCAGGTGGTGGGCACAACAGCCTCCTCCACAGAGGCCTAGGTCAGGAGACATTCAGGAACTAGTCGATCAGCACAGAGCACTGCTAGCACAGGGACAGCAGGGGAATGCAGAGAGAGGGAACATGTCGTCAAGAAGCCGTCCTGCGTCCCCAACCGAGAGGGGGGGGATGCCTGTGGGTGTGGACTTTGACTGGACAAACGAAGAGAACGAATACCTCTCGACTAGAAGAGAACCCCTCCCTACAGCTGCACTCTATGAGGCACCGTCTCCAGGCACACATGGGAGACGCACAGTCGACCCTCCCCCCGGCAGTTTGCTCCAGAAGGTCTTGAAAGACCTCACCAGGCTAGGGAGGCAATTCAATCTGTTCAAGATTGGCCAGAGATCGTCAGACGAGCAGGAAGAAGTGATCGCCAAACTGAAACGAGAGGCGTCCTACACGACAAACATCGAGTTGAGAGTACAGTTGCAGGTATGAATGTGCACATATTTCGAAAAGTACAAATCTGGTCAACTTGAAGAGGAGTGCATAAGAATGCGATTTGGTCACAGTCCACACGTCCTCAAAAGATGTTTTCTGTATGTCTTTCTGTATCTCAGTGTTTCTGGCTCTCTGTACGTGTGAGCCACTGTATTGACGCAGCTTCATGCATGTATCAGTTTCTGAACAACAGATCCCCTGCTTCCTTTTCAGCTAAGTCTTTTTTCCACTCTTTCAGAAGAGTGTTCCATTCCGTGTCCCTGTCAGTGTTCCCATCTCCGTGACGTGTTTGTGCTATGCTCATTCACGTACGTACTATGTCCGCACATGTCATGCTTGTGCATGTGCGTACGCACGTGTGTCACTGCAGCTGTATCGAGAGGAAGTGAAACGTCTTTGTGCTCTGGCATCAAAGGGCGAGGAGAGCGAGCACCGACTCGTGGAGGCAAGGGAAGTTTCTCAACAGCAGAGGGACGTGATCAGAACCTTTGAGGTGGGTAGGAGGGTGAACGTCCTTTTGGGGGGCTTGGGGGGGCAGAAAGGATCTCAAATCTTCCTTCTTCTGCTTGTCTGCTTCTCTGTCTGTCCGTCGATTGGTTGCTGCGTCTGTGTATGCAGCTGTTTTCTTTGTTTTTTGTTGTTGACCTGTTTCTCAAAAGTTTTGCCGCCATCTGACATATCTACGGATTATGAAAGTCTGTCGTCATTCTTTCTTGTGCCGATCTTGGCCAGACAAGAGAGATGCGTGGACGTGTGACATACTTCTTCTTTTCTTCTCTTGTCTGTCCAGGAGCACAAACGCAATCTTGAGAGGCGTCTTACAGAGGCAGAGGGCGCCTGCGAGAGACTGGAGGTAGAAGCAAGAAAGAAGACTGCTGAGGCTGCAAGTGCAAACAGACGGGTGGAGACGGCAGAGAGAGACCAGGAAGAACTGAGCAAAAAGGTCAGGGGGGGAGGGGGAGGGAAAGGCCCAACAAAGAAGCATGGGACGAGTGGCGGAAAAGGTAGGACAGAAGGCACAAAGGGGCAGGGCGCACAATGGTAGAAGAGACGAAGATGTCCCCTTCGATGTCTTCTCGTCGCTTCATGTACGTGTGCGTCTACATGTACCTACAATCACATTTTTGTCTCTGTCTCTGTATGCTCTCTCTCTCTCTCTCTCTCTCTCTCTGTGTGTGTGTGTGTGTGTGTGTGTGTGCGTCTGTCTGTCTGTCTGTCTCTCTCTCTCTCTCTCTCTCTCTCTCTCTGTGTGTGTGTGTGTGTGTGTGTGTGTGCGTCTGTCTGTCTGTCTGTCTCTCTCTCTCTCTCTCTCTCTCTCTCTCTGTGTGTGTGTGTGTGTGTGTCTGTCTGTCTGTGTGTCTGTCTGTCTGTCTCTCTCTCTCTGTGTGTGTGTGTGTGTGTGTCTGTCTGTCTGTCTGTGTGTCTGTGTGTGTGTGTATGTGTGTGTGTGTGTGTCTGTCTGTCTGTCTGTCTGTCTCTCTCTCTGTGTGTGTGTGTGTGTGTGTGTGTGTGTCTGTCTGTCTGTCTGTCTGACATATAGTCTCTCTGTGTGTGTGTGTGTGTGTGTGTGTGTGTGCAGTTCAAAGAGGCCCTCGGGAAAATGGAAGCGCTGCGAAGTCTCCTCGAGAAGGAACGAGCAGAGGTCTGTGTGCGTACAGAGGCGCGGTTTGGAGTGTGGATGTTGGGAGGGAACCCCATCTGCGTACAGAACAGTCACACTCAGTGCCTCATGTGATCGGCTTGTTGGCTGGGCGCCTTTTTGTCCGCAGGACCTCCAAAACTCCTTTCTGACATGATTTCTTTTTGTTTCTCCTCCCTCCCTGCAAGCTGGCTTCTCTGTCCACTCCTTGAGCCTTCCATCCACCCCGCATGCTCCTCGACTGCACACTCAAAAGCTGCCGTCTGTATCTGAGTCACATTTCTTACGTTCCTTTCAGAGCCTGATTGTGCGTGTCCGTGCACCATCAGACACGTTTATGTGCGGCCTCCCTCGCATGCTCCCCTGCAGGTCGCGAGGGCTCGTTCGGAGACGGCGGAGGTTTTGAAGGAGAGAGACGCCATCGCGAGAAGCCAAAGAGAATTGGAGGAAGACAGGAAAAGACTTCAAGGGGAAAAGGCGCAGATCGGAGGAAAACTGTCAGGTGGGTTGGGCGGGGAATTGTCCTGCTCTTGCACTCGATGCTCCAACTGTCTTCCAATTTTTTGATTCGACGGGACGGTGGAAATCCGTTTTCACCGCACTGTACTGACCTCGATCTTCTTGAGTAGATCTGCATGAATTCTTCAAATCGGTTGATGCAGAGCTGGAGGGTCAGCTGACTGACGCAGTGCGCCGAGCGAGTGTTGCAGAGGAGACGATTGTTGGACAGGGGAGGAGTCTGCAGGCAGAGGCGGAGGCATTGAGGGCAGAGCTGGAGGGGGAGCGCTCGAGGGTTGCGCAGATGGAGGGTTCTCGTTTGAGGGAGGAAGAGGAGAGGAGGAGGGAGAGAGAGGAGAGGGAAAGAAGGGAGCAGGAAGAAGCAGAGGAGAAGGAGAAGGCAAAAGGGGAGTTGGCGTCTCCAGCCCCAGTAGAAGGAGAGGTGGGACCGTCGAATCTGGAGGCGATGGCAGTGAGGTCAGTGCAGTGGGTGGATCAGTCTTCAGTAATCTTGCACTACCTGCATGTTTTGCGCCGAGAAAAAGCGGATACGATGGTGAAAAATATGCAGCTTGTCGAAATGTGTCTCTTTTGGGACTTGAGCTTTAGTGCAAAGAAGATCGGAACACCAAACCTATGCGAAAGAAGGAAGGCAGCGTCAGGTCACTCAAGGAAGTCTAAGCCGATTAATTACCCTGCTTGTTGTACCTCGATTTCTGTGTTTTTTTTGCAATGGTGACACGTTCCTTTGCATTCCCATTCTCGTTGCAGTTGTCTCCAAGACGAGTTGACCGAAATGGAGAAAATTGTGACGGATCTCCGAGAGAAGAGGGACGCCCTTGTTGTGGAGTTGGAGGAGATCAAGAAGATGGAAGCAGAGACCGAGAGTAAGAAGATAGAAGAAATGAAGGTATGTCAATGAGGAGATCGATTGGCACAAACATCCGCACAATCACAAGCCAGAGATTGGATGACAGAAAGCAAAATGACGAGAAACTTTTGCAAAAGAAAAATCCTACGGAACAAATGTCCAAAAAGAGGAATCGTGATGAAGGAAAGAGGAGGGAAAGCAGAACCCCCAGGTCGTGCACTTGGGAAAGGGGGGAGGGGCCGGGGGGAGCAGTTTTTCCAATGATTCGGACTTATTGGTCGCTCAAAATTTGGAAAGCTGCATGAGTTTCCATTCGAATTCTTGCTCTCTCCCTCTCCCTCACGATTACGGTAGACATGGATTTTCATTCTTTATTTGAAACTCTCTGCCCTGACCTTTTCGCCTGTTTTCAATTTGCCTGTCTGTCTCTCTCTTTGTTTGAAGTACGCCTTGCGAAATGTGAATTGCTGCAGGCCGCTCTCGCAGAGAAGGACGCAGAAGTTTCAAGATTGAAGGTCGGACAACTGCATCGATTGGTCCTGTCTACTTGTGGGTTTTTGGAATTGAACGGATGAAAAGCAAAGCGGGAGACGGCAATTAAAAACAACAAAGCTTTTGGAGTTGAGCGGTTGGGAAGCAAAGCGGAAGAGCGCAAGCAGACATAGGTTTTTGTGACAGCATAAATATCTTTTGCTCTTTCCATCTTGCTTTTGCTGTTCTGAACTGATCCGTTTCAGACCGAGATCAAAGGACGAACCGATTCTCGTTCCGTCATTTGCTACTTCTGTTTTTGTTCTCGGCGCGCATGCTTCGAACTCTTCCTCCTTTCCTCCCTTTCTGTATGAATTCTTTCCATGCAGCAGAGCCTCTCTGCTGTGCCTGTCCCCGCACCCGCCGATCCTCAGCAAGAGGAAAAACTCAGAAAAGCAGATGCAGAAGCGGCAAAAGTGAGTGGGTGGCTGAAAGAAATCGCCTGATTTTGAAACATCGAGGGCATCTCTCTCTTGCTCCCTCTCCTTCTCTCCCTCTTTTTGTCTTCGTTGGAGAGCCCGGCTTATTGGTTCCTTTGCATATTTCCAGCGTGTGATTTGTTTTGTATTTGAGAGGCCTTTTTCTTTTAGCTCCTCTCACACCCGTTTGTGCCTCTGTGATGCAGTTGAGGGAAGAGGTAGACAAACAACAGAAGGAAATCCAGAAGGTCGGTCAGCAGGTGCCGAGGTGGCCTGTCTCTTTGTCTGTCTGTGTGTTTTGTTTGAGTTTCTACTCGTCTGTCTCAACCAGAAAACCACATCATTTCACCATTTGCATCACAAACATTATCAGGACGCCTTTCACTCACAACAGGGTAGCTGGAAACAAAATCGTACCTGCACTTGTCTCTTTGTCCTTGCTCCATGCTTGTACTTACATTTGTTTTCTCTCGTTTGCTGTTTGCAGCTGAGAGAGAAAATCGAGGAAAAAGAAAGGGTCAGTCGGTGCGAGGGACAAAGAGATAACGTAAGAAACTGAGAGAAAATCTGCCGAACAGCATTGCAATTCCTTCGCATGCATTCAGCCTCAAAATCTATCTGAAGGAAGCCACTCGATTTTTCAAAAGTTTCTTGCGAACTTCATTGCATGTTTTTCGGTCCTTTCGAGCAACGAGCTGATGAAAATCGAACAAACATTTCCTCCATGCGGGTCTGCACACCTCCTTGTCTCTGCTCCTCTCTTGTCTTCCTGCAGGAATTGGAAGCATCCCAACAGGAGCAGAGAAGACTGGAGAGACTCTTGGCAGAGAAGGAAGAGGAGATCCTGAGAAGGCGGATGGAGGCAGAACAAGCCAGGAGGGACAGCCAGATGAGTACTAGAAGAAGAAGCAGCGTGCAGATGGCAGTCGCATCTGCCCTCTGCTGGTCTCACGAGGTCGTCTTGGAAGAGAGTCCGGACGCACACGCAGCACAAAAAAGAGAAAGAAGGCAGAGTGTCAATAAATGGTTCGGACTCGACGAACAAGTCCCCGCAGACGGTTCCCACGTCCCTTCGGATTTCTTCAAAGAAATCCAAGGAGATTCAGAAATTCCCCCTCCTGCCGATCCTGCTCGTTCGAGTAGCATGAGGGGGGACCTAGAGATACCAGATTGGGTCAAGGAAATACCCAAGAAGACAGAGACGGCACCTGCCCTTCTGGTGTTGAAGGTTGTGGCCACCTCCGGTTCAGTCTCTCCCGTCTCCTTCCCCTTCCTTCCCCAGTCCGAAGCTGCCCCCTCAAAAGAACCACCCGATCCTGACGACACAGCAGTCGACGAGGAGGACGTCGCAGTGCAGCTCCACTTCCGCCCCAGCTGGGCCCGTTCCGATTCGGACAGTGTGGGTCCGAATTTTTTCCTCAGACAGGCTCCTGAAGCCAACCCGCAGTCTGCTGTGGCAGGTGTGACTGCCTCTGGGAACACCGCCATGTCCCCTGCAGCTGCCGAGGCTGCAGCAAAGAAGCCGTGGGGCCCTCTGCTTTACCATGGAGTCCTCAGGGCAGGTCTGCACCCAATGCAGGCCAAGGAAGCGTTCAGGCACCTCGCAGACTCCACTGTGGAGGTGGTGCTTGCGGACAGGAGACCCAAGAAGCCCTCGGGAGGCACTGGAAAGGGGGGAAACGAAGAGCTAGAGCAACCTGTCTGGAAGGGCAGGGTGACCCTGAGAGAACTTCTCGGGTCAGGGCTCCAGAGCCTCTGTGAGCCCTCTGTGTGGCCCGAAAAAGAGAAAAAGGGCGCAAAAAACCCCAAAGACTCGTCAGATTCCCCCACGGCAACGGGTCCAGCATTGGCAAAAACGGGGAACATTCGAGGAGGGGGGAGCACAGAGGAAGACGTGCAAGACCAGGAGCTTGAGGCATCTGCCCTATCCACCCGTTGTGTTCGCCTTCCGAAGAAGAGACTTTTTGTTGGGGGAAAGGCAGTGAAGGACAAGACAAAAGAAAAGGTCCCGGAAAGCAGACTTCCAACAGTCACCATTGCAGCATTTCTTCTCCGTTTTCGTCACCGTGATCCGTCCGTTAGCGTCTCTCAGGACATTAAGGGTTTGATGAAGCATCCAAAAGCCCAGAGAAAAGTACTGGAGACGTGGGACGAATGGATGCACACAGTTGTGATCCGAGACCCCAAAAGATTCGGCAACACGAAAGTCACGCCCCTCCGTCTCCTGCCCCCCAAGGGACAACCGTTGATTTGTGGTTTCCGCATCGAGTGCAATCGTCTCGTTTTCCCTCTAGACGAAGACACTCACAGTGGCAGTAGCAGCAGCAGCAGTAGTGCAAGCAGGGAGGCCTACTCAGCTCTGCGCAACCAGAACGTCGTGCTGCAGTACTTTGGAAGCTCTAGGGTCCAGAGCAGGAGGGTAAGTGCTTTCTAAGCAGTAAGAATACAGGTCAACAAACACGGATGCCAATATTCTTTGGTCCAGACTACAAGTCGAATTGGCGTATTTTGAGCATCTAAGTTTGCGAGCATGCAGACGAAAGGCAATATTCAGCATGTTGTACGTGTTTTGGCACACAGAGAGTCAAAGTCATCAGTCGCAATACAAAAGGAAGGTGGCATTCTACCTTGAAACAGACCATCTCAAGGGCATGAATGAATAGAATGAGTGAATGAATGAGTAAAGGAATGAAATGAATGAATGAATGAATGAATGAATGAATGAATGACAGACGAATGTTAGAAAGCCCGACTTTGAGTGAATTCAATTGTATTGCGACCCAGACAAAACACACAGGATTTTTTTGTCTGATCCTATCTGCATGCACCTGTCCTCTTCTAGAAGGCTCTCTTCGTCTCCCTCGTTTTCTCTCTGAATGAATCTGTTCGTCTCTGCCACCTCCTGCTCCCCCAATGACCATACATTCTCTGCATCCATCTGATTCAATCATTCTCTGAGCCCGGTGACGTATCCAGTAACCCAGACTTTCATGAGCACAAAAGTCAAGATTGCCATCACCACGTCTCCAAGCGCGCATACCCCTACACTTGGAAACATTGAGCGAAATGCGCTCGGTTTCTGAATCGATCAAGCGATTTTTATACTTCGTCTCTCCCCGCCTGTCTCCATCTATGATTTTCTTTCCCTCTTCTTTCCTGCAGGTCCGCACATTCGCCCCCTCAACCAGCCAGCCCGATTGTCTGGTCCTGCATCTCGAGGCAAGGGAGAGCGCAACGAATCAGTGTTCGAAGGCACTGGTCACACGGCTGCCCCACTTCTTGGGAGAGGAAGACAAGAGACCTCTCATGTGGATCAAGGTCAGCAAGACGTACATACAGAATGAAAAGGTTGTCATTGGGAGTCATGGCATGGCATGGTGGATCTCGTGTTGCATCAATAGACACTGACGTCTGTGTGTCTGTCAAGGTTGGGAAAGAGTTGGAGTTTTGCATTTTTTTTCAGTGTGTGAGTCGAGTGCAGTTCTTCATTGAAACGTGAGGCTCTCCCTTTTCGGCCTGAACGATTCTTTCTGTTCTCGTGATTCTTTCTGTTCTCGTCATTCCTCTTAGGTTAGTTCTGTGCAAATGTTGTGTGGTTGAATTAAGTGGCTTGTTTGGAAAGGCTGAGTTCAACAATCCGCTTTTTACTCCATCTTGATGGAGCTCTCTGTATTCTCTCTAAGCCCCTCGTTTGCATTTCCTGCTCCCGCCCCCCCCCCCCCCCCCCCCCCCCCCCCCCTCTCTCTCTCTCTCTCTCTCTATCCATCCATCCATCCTCGTTTCGTGTCAGGTGAAGCGAGAGAGGAAAGAGGGGAGCAGCGATGATGACCAGCCCTCTTGTTCCTCCTCGTCCTCTCCTTCGTCTTCCTCATTGTGTCTCTTCTCCCCGGCAATACGAATGGAGAGCTCTGTGAGAGACGGGAAACACCACGTCCCGATGAGAGTGGCAAGGGGGTCTTCTTCTTCTTCTTCTTCGTCTGCCTCTTCTGGAGGTCAGCTGCTGGGATGGAAACTCAGTCTCTCCTCACTGTGTCTGCAATGTCTCAGGCCCTCACTGCATGTCCTTTCTCTTTTTGTTCCTGTTCCTTATCGTGCGGACAGGGAAGATTTGGATAGACAGGAGTTGGTGGGATGCTTCGTGATTCATTCGAGGAAGAAGAAAGGGTGAAGACAACGAGCAAGGAACAAGCCTTTGCAAACGGCCCTCGTACACACACACTCACTCGCTCACTCACTCAGACACACACACACACACACACACACACACATGCACACACACACACACACACACATGCACAGAGCAGCAGACACTGGGATCGAGATAGAAAGAGAAAGAGAGAGAGACAGAGAGAGAGGGAGACAGAGAGAGACAGAGAGAGACGAGAACGGGACACTGAGAATCGCATCTGCTTCCGGGGAAGAAAAGAAGAAGGTTGAAATTGCGTGCAAATCTATCAATCTCTCAATATGTATATGGGATAAGAGGAAATCGGTTAATGACAATATGCTCATCGTCAAAATGCCATCCGTTGGTTGGTTCGTTCATCCCCAGATCATTTGTTCTTTTTTGCTTCTTGCTTTTGCTCCTTCCTTGTTTCCTTCCTTCCTTCCTTCCTTCCTTCTCTGTCACTTCCTTGTTTGCTTGTGTGCATGCTTGTTTTGTGTGTCGATTTGTGCGTTTTGGACAAACGCTCTCTTGTTGCATCTTTCGATGAGGTAGGTCTCTTTGTTTATCGGGCTCCGTTCCACACAATAAACGTGTGTATGGCTGGCTGTGACTGTGCAGGGTTGTCGGATGTGGAGGTTCTGCTAGAACTTCACTTAGAACCTGTCTGGGAATTTGATTGATTGATTGATTGATTCGTCCCCCATCCCACAGGAAAGGAGGTATCAACTTCACGTCAAAGCGTGAGATGTGCAGAGACGATCAAGAAACTCCTTTTTCAGGTATATCAACCTTACGCGTATTTGTTAATTAATGTAAACGTAGTATATATAGTTCAATTACTTAAATCACTATAGTTAAAAGAGATTCATAATTATTCATGATCGATTTTTTAAGGTCTTCTTATGTATCTGTTTTCTAAAAACTAGTGTGTGTATGTATTAAATTATATGTTATGGTATTGTATTATTTTATATTATTTCATTCTAAACATTTATTGTAATTAATACAATGTTGATAATTCTCAAAACTATAATGCGCATTAGTCCGTGTGGACTGCACCTATCCCTGGTGGGCGGCGGCACTGATTCCCTGCCTATAGTGCAGACCATTAAGTCGGTTTTCATAAGTGTTGTTTATCATTCAGTGGCCAGTATTCACCGCTACAAGGCCATGGAGTACTGTAGAGGTGGATTAAGGACAAGAAAAATCCGCATATAGATTAGCATAGATATGCATTAACGTTTACAATGTTTTATAACAATTCAAAGAACTTGGAGTCTTTCGTTGGCCATTAACTTTTCTTAACTTTTCTTTAATTGGATCTACAGCTTTAATTGTGTCTGCATACGCATGAAGTTGATGGCACACTGTCTATTTCTTTTTCAGTTTTGGAGTAGTTTGGGGTTCTGGGATAGGCTGGCCATGGCCGGCGTTCGTCACGAAGGTCTCATATGCAGTCATGATCGGTCCCCGCGGACTTGCCGCGCGGCCGCGGCGTACGTATAGGAGAAGCGGGGCAGGTGTGGGGCAGGTCGCCGGTTCGAGGGTTCGACCGATACCTGGCCCCGAAACTTCGAAAATTTCATCTGTGCATGTGCCAGGCAGTCTGACTGGAAGACTGGATGGAGACGGACATGAGGACTGGCTTGGTCGATCTGCACCAGCTTCCATCAGATCTTACGAGTCTACGAAGAAAACGACGCTGTCAAGCAGGCAGAAAGCTTGATCGATCTCTGGCAGAATCCTCGTTGTGAGTGTCATTCTGCCAACTTGAAGAAAAAAGTTGAAGAGGTAATTTTGAGTGGCGTCTCCTTTTTCACGGATTTTTTTTGCCTTTCGCTTTTCCCTTCCCGTCACTCTGCGGCGGCACATCGGGGAAAGAAAATGGCAGACGATGCGGCTCTTTCCTTCAGGCAGAGTCTCGAGAAGGCCCTCGGGGAGCTTCAACGAGAAGGCGAAGTGGACGAGTGGGAAGCCCTTTTGAAGGAGAGAGAAATCGAAACGTCAGTCTCCCCTCTCAAATATCCCGCCACCTCCATTCTTCTTGGTCTCAGATTAGAATGAGCACAGGTTTCTTACTCTTTTTTACTCGCAGAGATCTCATGGCCGTTTCCTGCTCCTTTTGGCAACTCTTTCTTCTTCCCGTCTCCCCTTCGAAACTCTCTCTCTCTCTCTCTCTCTCTCTCTCCCTCATTCCTCCGTCTCTTTTCTCTCTGCCTTTCGTGCAGGCCCCAGGATCTCTTCGACGCCTTCCGAATGGGAGTGCAGGTCTCTTTGGGAATGGACGCCCGTCTCTTTCGGAAACTTTTGCGCCCTTTCTTTGACCTGCTGAGGCCCGAGGAGATCGATAAGATCGGAGAGGTGGACGAGATCGCCAGACAGAAACGCCAAGGAGGAACCGGAGCCGGTCAGTTGACACTCACGGAGGAGGCAGGAATCTACTGGAATGTCAGGCAGAGGGAGCGAAACGTCTAGCTTGCAATGAGCAAGAGTGGACTTCGACCAGCTGGTCACCGTTTTCTGCTTGCAGGGAGCTCAGACTTCGACCAGCGCCCTAAGCCAGAAGAGTCTTTTCCGGACTTCGCTCGTGTGTTCCCTTTTCGACTATGTTCCTCGACTTCAGAAGAATGTCTGCGGTGTCCTGTCTGTGTATTATGTACTGTCGTGTTCCCCAGTGGCCGCAGAGTCTTCTTCAATGTTTTGGGCCGTCCTGAGCGAGTGTTACGAGGGTCTTTTGAGACTGGTCTTGCAGGGCGAGAACCGCAGCCCGGCATGTACACGATGATCTACTCCCTGTGCGCTTGCTTTTTGTGGTCTGTCTCTCTGTCTTGTCTGTCTGGCTGCTGACACGTTCCCCCTCACGAATTGCCATGCCAATGTGCAGGAGGCCCTGGAGCGCCGTCTAAGTCTAATGCCGGGGAGGATCCTGCCGCACAGGCGCCCCTCGGAAAACAAGAAAAGGGGTTGGGAGCTGGGGGGGGAGCAGGAGCAGCGGCGGCTGCCGCTGGAGCGGAGCCTGGGGGGGCGGCAATGCGGAAAGATAGGACCTCTTCGACTTCTCGCAATGCGAAGCAGCAGGGAAAGAGCCAGCCGAGAAAGGGCGAAGCTCGGTTGGAGATGAAGGGAGAAGAGGGAAGAGTGGAGGAGTCAGAGGAAGAGATGGACGGGACTGATTCGGTGAGTCGACGAGAAAGAACGAGAAGATAGAAAGAGAGAAAACCACAGCCAAGCAGGCACACTTGTCTTTGAATCGAGTTGACTTTTCGGGTAAGGAGAGGACGGTCGACTGCCCTCTTCACTTCATTCAGTTTCAATCTTTCATCGTTTTTCGCCTGTCTCTAGCTGTATATCAAGTCTGCCTGCCAGCCTTTTGTCGATCTCTGTAGTTCTCCACTCCTGCTGTTCTCCCTTTCTCTCCTTGCTTGCTTGTTTATGCCTTCATGAGATCTTTGCGTGGGGGGCATCCTCGATTGCCGAATGGCTCCTGCTTGATTCCCTTTGTTCTTGGGGCTGCACTCTGCACTCTGTCCCTCACTGTGTGACCGGCCGCATCCTTGCAGCTTTGTTGTGTTTGTGCTTCCCTATCAATCGGCCTGCCGTTGTTTCTGCAAGGCGCTGCTCGTCTGTCGCATTGCTGAACGCAGAAAAAAAACAAAACGAAGCCCAGCAGCCCGAACGGACTCTCCCGGCATTCTTCAGGCCAGTTCCGAATCAACAAGAAACTGGAGAATTCGGGATATTGGGTGACGCAACAGCGGATCAAAACTGAGGAGTTCGCCCTGGCACGACTTCGTCACGTGAAGGACCCGAAGAACAGGGACTGGTACCTGAAGTTGATCAACGAGGGGAGATTCCAAAACGGGTACCTCAGAGCGGAAGACTGGAACATGGGACTGGAGAAACTTTTCCCGGTACGTCGGTCAGATTGAGTGAGTGGGTGCACGAGTGGGGGATCGGCCGGGGGGGGAAATGGGGGGAATGAGTGGAGTAAGAGTGGCATCCTCATGGCCCTCTACTACCTCGTTTGCCCACTTCTTTCTTTGTCTCCTCTCTTTGTCCGACCAGCATCTTATGTCACTTGCTCGTTTCCTCATTCCGCTTCGCGCTCTTTGCTATCAATCAACCTGCGGTCCGAGAATTTCATGCATCCCCAGCCACTGTTTCTCTTTCTCTTCATGATTCTTGCTGCATGGTTCTTTATGTCTGTCTACGACACCTGCGTCCTCGGTAGATGTCTTCCTTGCAGGTCTCCTTCACATGCAGACCCTCATCCACAATTTGTTGCAGAGACCGTCGATTAACGCACTTCAATGAGCACGGCAGAGGTCAGCAAGTAGTGACAGAGACGTGCATACCCCCTCTCCCTTTTTCTCTCTCTGCAGGCAGCAGCAGGAGACCCGGGAAAGGCGACCTTGAAGGAGTCCCAGTTCAAACCGCAGAAAAAGACTCCAACGAGAACGGGGTATACGATCAAGGTTAGTCATGTTTCAGTCATCAGTCATCGAAATCTGAAACTCCATCTTCGATCGCGTGCATGGTTGTCAATTTTCACTTCAGGAGTGTGACAACCCGAAGGCAGTTTGCTTGACACCTTTTTCCCCTTTTCGTACGTACTTGGATCTGAATCTTATCACGTATGTGTAGAGATGCGCATTTCTCGGCCTCATACGGTCTGATTGCTCATTTCTCTGTGATTGTGCCTCTTGCAGATCCTGAACTTGCCTTACTCGGCAACGCTGGAGGAAGTGAAGGCGGTGCTGAAAAATGGTATGCCCGACCTACTGGAGGAGGGCAAGGGGCTGCGATTGCTGTACAAAGGGACTGCAGCCTTGGACTTTGTGCAGCTCGGCCGCGCCGAGGAGGCGGCTAGTGCGGTTCGCTGTCTCAAGCTGGGCGGCAGAGAGCTGAAGTGTATGGTCAACAAGAACAGCGTTTAATTCCGTTCCTAGTTCCATTCGCTGATTGATCGATTGCATGATGGATTGATCCATTGACTGATTGATGGGTTTGAGGGGTGAATTAAATTTCGGATCATCTTCTCAATCATGGAACCGTTTTAATACCCTTAGTAATTCTTCTGAGTTTTTCTAGGAGTTTCTCTGTTATTCTCATAGTTGTTAAAGTTTTTAGCTAATGTGTTTTAACAGTGTTTAACCTCAGTTGGGACTTACGGTTGGTTTTTTGCCAAATGTATTCAAATGTATAGTAAAAAACGAAATTCTATATAAAGTGTGTTTTTTTATTTACAAAAACAGATTTTGTTATTAAAAATGGTTTGAAATCAAAAAAAAAAAATATTTTTATAAAGAAAATGCCAGAAAAAAGGTTTATAAGCGTTGCGGTCAGAAGGGGGTTCAGCAGAAATGGAAGAAGAAAAAGACTGTAGGAAGGGTTACGGAAAAGTCCGCGGGAAAACTCAGAAGACCTCCTCGGGCTTAGCAGCAATTGGAGAAGAAAATGGTGCAAGAGGTGTTACGGAAACTCAGAAGAGAGGGGAGTTCAGCAGAAGTCGGAAAAGAAAATGGACGGACTCCGCGAGAGCTGTACATAAAAAACGGCTCGGTTGAGAACGAGGTATGGAGACATATATAAGACTCAAGAAATAAGTCAAAGGAAAACAACGAAACCAACATAACTTTGTGTAAAAAGACGTTGTAATGATAGAAAAAGAACTATGGAACAGATTTTTTATATCATTTCTAGAAACATAGGCTGCCATACAAATTTTTTGATTTTGAGGCCATTTTTTAACGGTTTTGGATAGTAAAAAAACGGTATGAAACTTACAAAATTTATATGGCAGCCTATGTTTCTAGAAATGATATAAAAAATCTGTTCCATAGTTCTTTTTTTTTTTATTACAACGTCTTCTTGCACAAAGTTTCAGCTTCTAACTCCTTACCAATTATGAGAACAAGTTTTTTGTGGAAAAGCGTTGGTCTCTTATTTAGAGGGGGGGGTAAAAAGCACCCCACTCGCCCTCCCTGAAGAATTGGGAGTTGAATTGGGTGTCGAATTGGTAGTACTACCAATTTTTTACCGCCAGTAACTCCCAATTTTGAAAAATTGGTACCTAGTCTAGTGAAAGAAGTACATGGAGTTTGAAGCTAAAATTTTGTGTACGGGCTAGACAGGGGCTCACTAGTCTCTAACCACAGTCATTAGACTCTAATTCATTACTAGGAACAAATTTTATGAACACTTAGAGTCACCTAAAAATTGGGAGTTACCAATTTTTTTTTTAGGACTAACTACCAATTTTTAAGAAAATCAACACCCAATTTTTTTTTGGGGACTACCAATTTTATAACTTCTCCTAGAAAGTAAAATATATGTGGAAAGAAAGAACGCTGTAATAGAACAGTGTTACGGCTGCACAGAATTTCATAAATCCATAAGTTTTTTATAGTTTCATAGTGTTATTCATGCGCGAAGTCCCTCCCGGCGTGACACATCGACAAAATATGCTTGCATGGCTTTCTTTCTCTTGCACAACCACGCAAAAACCAGATCTTCCAGAATAAAACGATCATATGAATAACATCCCCTCTATAGGACAAAATGTTTGAAAACCTTCTTATGATACGATTCAAAGCCGTAGCATTTCGCTGTGTTCAACCCCCCAAACCGGCGGATCCACACCGGGAAGTGCGAGTAGAAGTGAGTCTTCGGGACCGCCCACCCATAAGACTTGCAAAAAAGGTCTTGCCAAGTCTTTATCACCATCTTCAGCTCTGCAAGTTTCTCATCCGTGATTGAACTTGTCAACGTGGAAAAGATCCACGAATACAAGTAAAAAGAAAAAAGGCAGACATCAGAATTTTCCCAGATGATTCCTTAGTCGTTTTTCAGTACACCCATGTTGTCCCCCCCCAAAATTTATCAGAGGAGAAGAAAAAGGAATATAATCTCCATTTGAGGCGTCTGGGAACCACTAAGTGGGAGATGTTCAGGAGAGAAGGGCATGATCTGAACAAAGATCAGCAGCCACTGTCCGGCATATGCAAGGATTATGAATTCTGGTAGGCTTACATGGTCAATTGGATCGATTTTCACTCTGTTTTTTATACTGGTACGTGTAGCTTGTGTAGAGCTGTCCACTGTCTGTTTTGCATTGCATTAGCGGTGCACTATGACACACAAAACAAAAGTTTCAAGTTGACTCCCAATTTTTTTTTTTTTGTACTACCAATTTTTTTTTCGGCGGCCCTAAAAATTCCTATTTAAAAATTGGTAACTCCCAATTTTTAGGTGACTCTAAGTGTTTATAGAATTTGTTCCTAGTAATAAATTAGAGTCTAATGACTACGGCTAGAGACTAGTGAGCCCTTATCTAGCCCGTACATAAAATTTTAGCTTCAAACTCCATGTACTTCTTTCACTAGACTAGGTACCAATTTTTCAAAATTAGGAGTTACTGGCGGTAAAAAATTGGTAGTACTACTAATTCGACACCCAATTCAACTCCCAATTCTTTAGGGCTGAGCATGCGATGTTAAACGATTTTTTTAGCTTTTAGCTACTTTTAGCATATATTAGCACGTCAAAAAGTGATGATTCAGGTTTTTGTTATGCATGCTGCGTCCCCGTATATGAGGGGCGGATCTAGCCTAGTCTGTCAAAAAGTTCCGGTTCGTCTAGGTTTGTCGGAACTTCGTTCCGATAGTTCTGAAAAGTTCTTGTCTGTTGTTGTCACTGCGCCGGCATGCACTGTCAGCTAGCTTGCCGCGCGGCCGCGGCGTACGTATAGGAGAAGCGGGGCAGGTGTGGGGCAGGTCGCCGGTTCGAGGGTTCGACCGATACCTGGCCCCGAAACTTCGAAAATTTCATCTGTGCATGTGCCAGGCAGTCTGACTGGAAGACTGGATGGAGACGGACATGAGGACTGGCTTGGTCGATCTGCACCAGCTTCCATCAGATCTTACGAGTCTACGAAGAAAACGACGCTGTCAAGCAGGCAGAAAGCTTGATCGATCTCTGGCAGAATCCTCGTTGTGAGTGTCATTCTGCCAACTTGAAGAAAAAAGTTGAAGAGGTAATTTTGAGTGGCGTCTCCTTTTTCACGGATTTTTTTTGCCTTTCGCTTTTCCCTTCCCGTCACTCTGCGGCGGCACATCGGGGAAAGAAAATG
>JAHBMJ010001901.1:0-35137 GCA_018398765.1 Chromera velia
TCTCTCTCTCTCTCTCTCTCTCTCTCTCTGTGTGTGTGTGTGTGTGTGTGTGTGTGTGTTGGTGTGTTGGTGTGTGTGTTGGTGTGTGTGTTGGTGTGTTTGTGTGTGTTGGTGTGTGTGTGTGTGAACCTGTTTTCTGACGGTAACTGTATGTACGGCATTTCTTCTGTCTGTGCTTGTCTCTGCAGCTCCAAGATTTGTTGGACGCAAAACGAAAGGTCCGTGATAAGTCCGTTCTTCAGTTTCTTCTCGGAGTCCGCTTTCTTCTGGCTACGGACTCCTTTCTCCCGCTTTTTTGCCTGCCTGCTTAATTTTCCGACTAGTCTGGATTTTCGCTCAAATGTTATCGTTCCTGCCGTCTCGCTTTTCTCCTGAGGCATGTCTGTACGTCGGCATTGTTTCAGCAGTGTCATTCGGTCAAAGGTGCGGTCATGCATAGGCGAATCGCTGATTCTCTCCGATTGATTTTGTCCTCTCCTCTGTTCCTTGTCTCCTTCGCCCTCTTTTTCTATCCTGCAGAGAGACAAGCCAAAAGAAGAAGAGGATCGGGAGCTGGAAGAGGGGGAGATAATTGACGATGAGGACGAAGACGAGGAGAAAGTCGAAGTCGACGGACACTTCGTGCTCCCCCGTGATCAACACCTGGTCTACTGGTACGGTCTCATGGAAACCGCAGTTGCATTCTTTGCGATACGAAACACTTTGTTTTTCTTCAAAGCAGCACTGCGAATCCCAGATGCCGAGTCTTTGCTGCAGTGTATGCACCTTTACCTTTTTTTTTTCTCTATTTGTTCCCACTGATATTCATACGACTCCAACACAGAAACACCGTTAGCTCGGTTCATACTCCGTTCATTTTTTTTGTGTTACTTTGGTAAAGTGGAGCGTCATAACCATAAGGGCGGTGCAGAGGGACGGAGTCCATATGAGGACAACAAAAGAAATAAGTGATGAGGCGGCCTCCAATGAAGTCGATAGCTTATTTGAATATGATCTGATTTTCTCGAAGTCCTTATTTCGGCTTTTCCATGAGACTTCACAGTAAAATCCTCATTCATCGATATGCAGGAACATAATCAACGACCTCAAGAATGATCCCCGGTTTCTGTTGGCGTTGGAGCGCGCCATGGCCTACGGGGGTAACAATAGATACGACAAAGGAACAACAGGTGACTGTAGTGCCTTCAGGGTGAGAAGGGAAAGGGAGCACCCGCCTCAGGCTGCATCGGCGCAATGTAACTTTTGTTTGCTGAACGGATGTGGATCGATCACCTCTTTTCCCCTGAAAAGCACACGCACGTACATCCTGCAACTGCACCCTCATTCCTCTGCATCACTCTCATCTCATGCAGGAAGTTTCCCTTGGGCCCTCAACAAGTTGTCATACGAGTACATGAAGCTCTTGAGAACCACGCGGTGGGCGTCTGTCTCTGTCTCTGTCTTCCGTCTGTATGGCTTCCCACTTCATGATGTCTCTCCCATGCATACAGTAGTCG
The DNA here is from genome assembly GCA_018398765.1 of Chromera velia. Taxonomy (NCBI): domain Eukaryota; family Chromeraceae; genus Chromera; species Chromera velia. The sequence goes on from JAHBMJ010001901.1 coordinate 1,497, forward strand.
GGTTGTGGGTGTGTGTGCGGGTGGTTCTGTCGCAGGTTTTTAGGAGTGCATTGGGTGTATGTCTCCATCCAACATTGTCCCTTTACAGTCTGGGGTATGACGGTTGGGCTGCCTCCCAAAGCCGCTTGCTAGTAGGGGTTTTGCACTCCTACGCAGCGTGCTGAAGGACTGCAGATTGATTTCTGTGGTCACAGAGTCAAGGCCCATGAGGACTCTGACTTGTGAGCGCCCAGGTGCCTGACATGTCATTCGATTTCTGCCTTCCCCCCGACCTCTCCATCCATCCCCATCTCCTTTCCTCCATCTCTTTGGCTCTTCTCGAGGTCTACCTTTCGCTCTTCAGATCTCCTTTCCCCTCTCTTTCCACATTTCAACCCCCTACGTTCTCTTTCATTCCTTCATCTCTCTCTCTTTGAAATTCTGTCTGTACCGGTCAGCGTCTCTCGTCAACATTTGCGTCTGGCTGTCTTTCACTTGCTTCTCTTCTTTTTCTCCCCGATGGTTGCTGGTGCATGTTACGTGCTGACTTGATGGATTGATTCCCCCTGTCAGCCCTTCATGTGCTTCTCAGCTGATCCCTGTTTGCAGACAATACCATCCACAGAAAGACTACGTGGCACTTGTGAGAGGAGAGCCGCAGAGAGCCACTGCGTCGACAAGAGCGTGGCATCAGGCAAGGACAGACGGGCCAAATGGGGATCGACTGTGTTTCTTCGTTGATCCAAACGACAAAATTGATGGCAAGCTCAATTGCATAAATACTTTATGGGTTGACTCATGAGCATGAGGGGTTGAGGTATGCCGGGGAATTCAAATTTAATTGTCTGTTTTTTGCAGCATCCTTCACCCCGATTGACGGAAGCATGGCCGATCTTGATTGAATCAAAAACGTGCGACAATAAGGGATTTGAAATGCATTGACTTCACTCAGCCTCGTGAAAAACGCATCATGCATGAATCTTTTGCGTGGACCAGTCGAAATTTGTGGAAGGTACCTGATGTCCGTCATACATTCCCCTATTCTTTTTTCAACGTGGCAAGGTGAGACTAAATCTCCTTCCGCCTCCGTGCCTGCTTGTGTTTGCAGATGAGTACGCAACAGAGCCATACGAAACCCTGACGCTCTCACGAACTCTCATCGTAATCCGGTATGATGGGAAGGGGGGGAAGGGGATGGAGGGAACCTACTGGGGGGAGTGCGCATTTGACCTCAGGAGGGAGAAGGGGCCTGACTGTCGGGCGGGGGGGGAAGCCTCTGCAATCGAATCGTTTTTCTTTGGAAAGGGAGCGCATCCTGACGGGAAGAACCCATCAGATCAAATTGGCTAACGCGGTCAGTCAGAGAGACAAATCAAATAGAATGCAAATTTGGGGAGTTCGCCATCTGATTTCCAAACTTCAATTTCTCACAGGTGTCGTGCGTTGTTCTCTCCGATCCTCCGCGTCGTGCATAATCAGTAATTGCCTCATTGTGCGTGTACGATCGTGTGTGCAGGCAAGAGGAAACCCGATCGAGGGGGACACGCGCTACGGGCACGAGGCGCATCTGGAGGACGCCAAGGAAAGAGGGGTATCCAGGGCCTTGCTGGTCGGTCTCTCGCGCGCTCTCAAACTTGATTCCTCATTTCTGAGAATGGAGAAATAAAAAGAGTGCGGGATTCATGGATCATGCGTGGGTTCGACGTCAACATGATCGATTCACACAAATCTTTTCCTTTGAGGTTGTTCGTGTTGCATCAATGTCTTATTGTTGCATGCATTCGTGACTCATCTTTCCGTTTCAATACCTCAGTCAATGATACTCTCTGCCTCCGCTTTTGTGTATTCATGCATGCAGGCAAATGTCTTGTTCCGATCTGCAAAGCCGGAAAAGACCGACGAGGGGAAACTGCGACCAACAAAGGAGATGGTGTCTCTTTACGTCAGTGATGTGAAGATGCGTGCATGCCATTTATGAATACAAATGCCATTTCACTTTGATGCATCCTTCTTGAAGTGAGTCTTTCTGGGAGAAAAATGATCCGTCCTGCTGTTCGTAGGCAACTTCGCTGCACCATCTTAGGCGCCTCGATTTGTTTCATACTTTTTTCATTCACTCGGTGGAGAGCCCAGGTGCAGATTTCGCTGAGCTTCGTCTTTCAGGTCCAAAACAGTTCGAGAATTGAATCACCTGCTGATTGAGAGAAGAACGAGCGACCTCATGCATTCAACTTTGCACGCACGTGAATGAATGGATCTGCAGAGTGACCCAGGGGAGGACTTCCGGGCGGCTCTGAAGCTGCTCGTGACGCAGGGTGAGATTCTCTGGGTGGCGCCGGAGGTGCAGGACTGTGTCTCTCGCATGAAAGACGGAAGTTTCCTTGCCAGCCAGGAGGATGTGAACAAGGCAGTGAGCTTTGACCTGTGCGGCCACTTTTGTGACGACGCGTCAGTCAGTCCTCCTTTTTTCTCTTTTTGAGTTTGGATCAGAAAGACAAATGAAGAGAGAGAAATACAACAACCTTCTATGATAGGCCGGACATGGAAAATCTAAAATGAGTGATGGTTGAAAGGGGAGGCAGAGAGAGACAGGCTTGAACGGTTGACTGCGGATGGCATCGGGATGGTAGCTGCATGAAAAAAAAGATTGGGGACAGCTTAGAGGAGGGGGGACACCCTTTGAAATGCCCTTACATCCCCTCTCACTGAATTTAATCTTTGTTCGAAATGTGCATGTCGACACCGATGGTCGCTGGCAACCCTTGCAATCCATGAAGCAAGCCTATTCAGAGGAGACAAGAGTGCTTTGACACCCATGCAAAACATGCCGGAAGAAAAAACGGACCATAGGAAGAGTCGATTAATCACTCCAATGTGAAAGAGGGACCTTGGATGCACATGCGCAGTGCAATCAAAAATCTGTACAACATAGCTCTTTGTTTCTCGCATCTTGTTTGAAGCTTTGCGTGGAAGGCCCTCGGGGGATTTGTTCTGAACCGATAAAGAAACCTTCAAACACACGCATCATCTTGAAGTTCATGCATCCGCAATTGCAGGGAGGAATTTGGCTGGCAGCCTCCAACGGATGGTCCCACTTCCTCCTCCCGAACAATAAGTTCAGAACTGCCACCCTGATCCACGTGTCAACTCGCTCATCAGCGGCTGAATTTTCTCTTTTTCTTCTCTTCACCGGCAGGTGTTACAGTTTTCTCGCTGATGTGATTGTTTGAGAATGACAGCAGTGGGATTCGTTGTTCTTTGTGGGCACTCTCTCACGGGTATTTTTTTTGTGCGCCATCTGTTCTCATCCCTCTCCCCTTCCCCCCGTTTCCATCACCCTCTTCCTCCCAAAATCTCTTCATGGGGTGTTTTTTGAATCGTTGTGAGCTTCCCGGCCTTTCCTTGAATGCGATTAATGCCACGAAAACCATTGCAGGACGAACGATCTGACAGACAGGGTGACAGAGACAGGGACAGGTCAAGGGATGTAGAGCGGCGTCAGGATGCGGTAAGTGCCCTGGTTATTACTCATTGCACAGGGTGTTTTGTGCATGCAGACGCATATGCTGCAACAGAAACTGTGTGTTGAGCTAGCTTTAAACCAACTTTCCCGTGCGTCTCTCTTGCCCCTTCTCCAGTGGTCGAGTAAAACTTTCATAGATCCCCAGGGCACCGTGCCATTACAGTCCACCATAGTACCTTTTGTGTCTTCTGGCGTCAAAGCCGCACAATCCGTTTCGTGCGAGCGCTGATTCATGACCAGTTCCTTGTATTCGCTATCGAGAAACCAACGAGAGAATACGCTGCCTCATGTGTGTGCGCAGAAAACGGGAGGGACCGCGAAGAAGCAGGGACAAGCGAAGAAGGGGAGACCAGGTGTCAGGGACAGAGGCGGAGATTGAGTGCATCGAAGCGTCAGTAAGCGGCAGAGAGCACAGACAAGATGTATTAATTTGAGAAGCATGATCATCTTCATGGCCACCAAAATGAAACCGTTTCCCTGGTTTGGGTTTCACTACTGTGGAGTAGTCATGTATGCGAATGTTCAGCACTTCAATTGCACTTGCCGTCTTTGCACGTGGTCCAACGGTAGCTCCGTACTTGAATCAGAGAGTTTGCCGAGTCGGTACATGAGTGCAACCGTTCATCAATTTACACTCACGTCACTAGAAGATCAGACAGACAAAGAGAAAAAAATGAACGGGCTGTGAAGTGCTGTTCTTTTCTCGAAAAGCATGACATCAACAGTTGACGAAATGATGAAAACTTGAAAGTAAAAAAGGGCACGGTGTGCGGGCACGCAATCAAAGCGCACAGAATACCGACGTGACTTGGCGCCTGCGCGGCGAAGAGGCTGGAGCTTCAATTTTGGATCTCGGAAAGCAGTAGGTATCATTTGGATGGTGAGCGTGAAGCACCCCTTTCACTCTTCAGTCAGTGCGTTCGTTTGTATCTTCCCTGTATGTGATCTCTTTTCCTCCGGCGCCACTGGCCGATCTTGTGGGAGCATCATAGACGATCTAAAGAGTCAGAGATGTACCAGACTGTTATCTCACAGAACAGATTGAATTTTCACATCTCATTCCATCCAAAATCGCGGTATCGAGTGATTCATAGAAGGGAGAGAAAGCAGCGTACATCTTTTCAGCTTCTCATGACTTCCTCTCGGCTCCTTATCATGGCCATAATCCGTCAGTTTCAAAAGCATGACCCCTTTGTACTGTACCTGAGATGGATCATAGTGTCGATGCTGCCATGTGCAGGCGTGCATTGCAAGAAGCTCTCGGACTTCTGTTCTGCCCACACTTGGGAACTGTGCAGGATTTTTCCACATGCACCCAATTCTGGTCAGTGTTTGTTCTGCCTGCCCCCTGCTCTCTGTTCCACTGTCTCACACAGGTTGATTTCTGTTTGTCGGAATTAGGTCACGTACGCTCACCCCTGGCAGAAGTGCCATTCTGACGCAGAGGAGAATGAACGGCTAGGTAAAGTCATCCTAGAGACAGTCAGGAGCAGCCAGGAGGGAAGGGCTCGAAATGCAGCTTACCTGCTCGAGAAGCGGTTAAGGGGGGGAGCTGCGGGACGGGCAATATGACGAAGTGTTCCCTGCATCGAAACCTCCCCCCCCTTTCCCCCCCCTGCCCTCTATACATGCACTCACTTTGCCTCTGGTCCCCTCTTCTTCCCTTGTTTTTCTCTGCAAATTGTCGACCAACCACGAGACCTGGCGTTTTGTGAACGCGGCTGACTGGAAGTGGAGACACGGCGCTGGAAGCGGGCAGCGAGAGAAGGGGGCGGCTCTCAAATGCCTCTGACTTGATGCTGTGAAGGAGCGCAGATCGAAGGTGCCCGTTGGAGACGTTGAGGTTGGAGTCCACTGCTTACTTGTTAGTGCATCGCATGGTGTATTGATCATGCAGACATTTTTCTTCACGTGAATCAAGACACAACGTCTGTGCGAGCATGCAGGGCAAACGGGTACGGCATGACCGGAATAAGGAAGAAGTCTAGGGAAGAAGGCCAGGCAGTGTCTCTTTTGTTTTTCTCTCGTTCACCTGAGCTTTGCAGTTACGCTTGTCTCTCGCTTCATGATACTCCGTTATGTTCGCACTGGCATTCCTACGCGTGAGAATCTTCCACTCGATATCTCCCTACATATGTCTTGTTAAGGCCGATTACAAATCATGTTCTCCCGTCATTTACCCCCCTCATGCGTGTATCCTGTTTGCAGCCTGAGGCACGATGTTTCTTGTAACCCCTGGTGATGCCTGCTCGGACCCCTGTCTGGAATCGAGGGAGGAGAGCGCTTGCCCGCCGCCGTGCCCACGAAAAAAAAAAAATCTCACTGACGTCAACTGCTTGATCGCATTAAATGAAAGGACCTCATACACACCCGATGTGCGTGAATGCATGTACATCGCCCCTTGTTGAAGTGAAAATATCTACTTCTGCACTGCATGCGCGTCTCAATGCATGCAGGTACCAGAATTAACACATAGAATTTGGGCAAGTGTCTTTTGAAGGCCAACAACTTCTCAGGGGAGTGCAGCAAGCAAGCCGGATCTCTCCAATTGTCGCGATTGACGAATTCAGGACCAATAAAGAGCCAAAATTTTGACAATTCATTCCGAGTCATTTGAATCGTGTTTCAACAATACATGCACAGTGCCACTAAAACATCCAAGTCATTATCATCATCATACTGCATGTGTATATATAAATTGTACAACATTATTGCTCTTAGTGTTGCCTAGTAAACTAACTAGCAAGGCCGCGCACAAACTGATAGTCTCTGATAGACCTATTTTTACCTATTTTTTAAAAACTTTATAGTAGGTTCAACACAACTAGGTTGCAACAAATTTACAAACATAGAGAAACATTTTCTAGAATATATTTTAATACAAAAAAAATCTAAACAAATAATATATTAATATTAAGAGAAAAGTTTATGAAATTTCATTGTTTTGGATATTATTATTTTGAAGTATATGTTTCTAATATGTATGAGTGACACTTTATATATTACTGGCAGTTGTATCATGCAATTATGGAATGCTAATTATGAATGACTAAGATATTTAATGTCTTAATTTGTGTGATGATGATCATAATGATGATAATATATAATTTTACAGAAAAAATGTTAGAAATTATTAAAACTTGTGCTAGAAACATTGCAATAATTTGTATTCATTGCTATGAAATACTCGATCAGACATTTTGTGCGACATTTATAGTTATACCCGTGCTTATATAAGAAAAAAAGTTTGTGAATCATATGCTTTATTATTTGTTTTTCAAACACGTAACCATTCAACTCATTCCAGATTCGTCTATGAATGCAGCTAGGAATGTGGCTTTAAAACTAGGGGTAATTTTCAAAAAAAAAAAAAAATACGGTCTCGAGAGTAAATTTTTTTTTTTTTTTTTTTGCTTTTCGATGATAACCTCCATCAAGACATAACAACCATATGCAACACCTTGCATTATAAAAGCAACAGTTGTTTAGACAGTTGTATAACATTCATTTATCATTATAATAAAGAAACAATAGTATAACAACACTGAAACAACACTTGGTCATTCGTATAACACATTAACAACACTTAAACAACATATTTTGTAGTTTGACATCAGAAAAAAAACAAAAAACAAAAAAGCGAAATTAGATCACCATTTTTTTTTTTTTTTGAAAATTATCCTTAGCTTTAAAGTTGGTTTTATTTAAGGACAATATTAAACTCCGACTGTTGATTTATACAGATGACTAAGAGTTCAAGTTTTTCCTGGGGGTTTTCTGTAGTATATCTTACTGGTACCAGGACAACCCTGTGCGTCGCAAGCAGAACACGAGACTCAATAAAGTAAGAAAACGATGAGTCCAATTCCCTGCAGACATACGTCAGCGATGAGTCATATACCCCATCTGCTGGATCCCTTCCCCACCCGGTTTTCCTTGCTGCTGCTGCTGCCCATTGGACTTCCGCCAGTTGGTTGGTAGATGGGCAAGAAGCTGTGTCGAGGTGAGGTGAAAGCCCGCGGCTGTGCGTCCCATTGGGTTGACTGCCCCCCTTCCTGCAAGCATCGGCAGTGCACCGGACGACCCCGCCTCCGCACTCCCCGTGGGCTGACTGCCCGGATGGGCCCTATCAGGAGACGGGGGGTGGCCAGAGAGGGGGGCAGAGGCCAACTTGGACCCCTTGGGCCCCCTGAACCCTGCCGGCCCGCCATCACGCACCGTCATGCTATGGGGTGAAATCGAAAGTTCCTCTGCAGACCCCCCTCTCCCCATTTGAGTTGTCCCTTGCTGATACTGGGTCGACTGAAGCGGCTGAGCGGAGTCATTTGCCCCCTCAGGCCCACTGTCCTCCCCACCTGAATACTCTGCTCCCTGCTGCTGTATGGGAGGTGGAGGTGCCGCAGCAAGCGTGTGGACATTAAGGGGTGCGAGGCCTCTGCCCTCCGCCATCACGTCGGGCTCTCCCTGTTGTCCCCTTGTGGGAATGGAGGCAGACCCCGGACCTGCAATGGTCTCGTGTGACGTCTGATAACCCAACGTTCTGCCCTCCGAGCCCCCAGCAATGAGGGTGTGCATCGAGTTCTGCAAAGTCGACGCCGACTCCTCTCCAGGCTTTGATGCCCTCCTCCGAGTCTCCCGAGGGGGGAGCTTGCGCCATCCCACAGGGGGAGAGGGGAGCACTGCGGGGGGAGAAGAGAATAGCAACACGAGGAATTAAGTAGGAAAAAAAGAAATCAATGGGACTGAAACCGTGGTCAGTGCATTTATGATACACTAGCCAGCGTGGGAGCTGCAACTAAATTATCCGGAGCAACGAGCCCCCTTCTCAGAAAACAGGACCGAAGAGAGTCAAAAAGGAAATAGAGAGCAGGCCTTCATAGACCAGCAACGTACGTGAAGGGTGTCATACGTAAATCCAACTTTTTCCCAGTGATCAACAGGCTGCCTGACTAACTCACTGTTCATTTCTTCCACTTCTCGATTGCAGGAGGCGCAGCTGTTCTTCACAGCTTTTGTCAGCAAAGCGCCGATTCCCTGCAGGCACAAGAGAGATCACCATGCGTCGATCTTCGACTCTCAAAGATGATCAAAGAAAGAAACAGACAAAAAGCAGTGTAGTGATGCGAGAATTGCAAGGCTTCTGGAGGTCCAGAAACATCCAGGGGCCTGTAGTTGACCGGCCAGGCGAGAAGGAGGGAGGGTGAGATCAACGGAACACAACACTCAAGTCAGTAAGACAGACTGGAAGTAAGGGAGGAAGGAAGGAAGGAAGGAAGGGAGGAAGGAACAGAGCGAATTCTTAAGGACGCAAACAGAAAGGAGGACACACTACGAGGAAGGAAGACGGCGGTAGAGGTACAGATGCAGATGCAGAGACGGGAGAGCAGAATTAGAGAAACTGGTACCCAGTTTGACTGACCTCTCTTCCATGTATGAGCCTCTCTAGTTCGGAGACCTTCGCGTCTGTATCCTTGAGTAGAGTCAGCAGTCTGTCGACTCTCTTCACAACGCCCTGAAGTTCCTTCTTTCCGATGAACCGCTGGGCTGTCTCTGCCAGCTTCACAGAAAGACCCAGCTCGGATCTCCGGACCTGCACACACAGACATACGAGAGCGCGAACAGAATGAAGATGTAAAAAGCGTCAACTTTAGACGGCATCTGTCGCTCCCCAGGACAGGACAGGACAGGACAGGGCAGGGCAGGAAGAAACAATGGGGAGGGACACTTCTTCGTGAGAGTTTTTGTAGTTCTCCGAAGAAGAAAACGGTTGAACGACCGACCGACCGACTGACCATGCGTGCGCATTCTTCCCTCAGGTCGACCATCAGTTCGTGTCTGTGCTCGGCCGAGAGGGATCCGCTTCCGTCTGCGTCTGCGTTCTGAGGGGCCTCGAGAAGGCTCTGCAGACAAGAAAAGAACCAACCAAAAGTGGAGGAGAAGGAAATCTTCAAAATTGGTCGCACACTCGATAGGAAAGGTGGGGGAAGAAAAGGACGCAGGGAGGGAGAAATGAAGTGCCGATTGGAAAGGGACTGTCGTAACTCTCTGGAGTGTAGAGCGCCCATTCTTTGCAAGTCAAGAAGTGAAAGTTGCAGCCGAAAAGCTTCTATTGAAAAACAAAATTCTCGTTCACAGTTCAGACATCGACTCATTCGTCATTTACCTTGATCATCTCCAGCGCCTGCTGTGAATTCCCCGCAGCCCTGCCTCCTTTGAGTGCAGACTTCGGTTGCGCATCGTCAGTCTGTCCCCTCATTTGGGGTGGGAATGCCTCTTCAACCAACCCCCGCAAGGCTTCCCTCACATCCCCTGCCTTTGTGACTCTGTCAGTTAGTGAGACCGTCGCAGCCTCGAGTCTCTTGAAGTGATCTTGGTGGCTCTCCGAGAGTCTCTGAAGACTCTTCACGAGGGCCCCATATTTCCTCACCTCAGCCTCTTCAGCATCCCTCCCGGACTCGAGAGCCATAATGCGGTCCTGTAACCTGCGTGCGCATAGATAGAAGGGGTGGCTGCTTTCAAAACCTCAGACACCTTTCCTCAAAATTAGCGGCCCTCAAAGACATGTCATGTCACGTAGAGGTCTTACCTTCTTTAAGAGAAAAAATAAGAGACGGGAGAAAGCAAAACACTATGGATAGAGAAACAAAAACANGAGAGAGAGAGAGAGAGAGAGAGAGAGAGACGCTCGGTTGATTCAGGAACTGACTTGTTCAGTTCCACCTTTGTCCGAGATTGCCTCTGCAGCAACTGGTCCACCCCATCCACCCCCTCCACCCGTTCCTCCAGTCCGTCTCCGAATCCTCCCTCCTTCTCTCTCTCTCTGTCTCTGTCTCGGGCGGTCGATCTCTCTCCGGCCTCACTCAGCTCTGTCTGTGCTGTGGTCGTGCGAGGGAGCTGTGCCTGCATGCGAACGCAAGAAAGAATGAGGAGAGAGACTGATCGAGGTAGCGAGGTTGACCGGTACGTGTAAAAGCGATCGAGGCAAGACCATGCACCTTCATGTCGTTTCAGTATCAGCTCACGTGTACTGTCTGGAGGCACAGACAACGTGCCGGAGCTCTCTCTCAAGAAGTCAAAGTGAAAAGGGGCATTTCTTCAAACATGGATCTGATCCTTCAAAGTGCCATGAAAGAACTTTGGTAGGGCCTCTTCTGAGAGGCACAGACCGCACTCACCCTCTGCATCTTGACTGCCAGAGTATCGATCTGCCTCTGTTGGGAAATCATTTTGTCCTCAAAGTTCAACAGAGCTCTTCGGACTGCCTCCTCACTCAGCTCCCTTGCAAGCAGCGTCTGGTTGTCAAAGATGCTCCGGTGAAGATATCGAATCTGCAGGGAAAAAATCACATGCCAACATGAGAGGGAGAGAACTCTCGGACGAGACAAAACTAGGGAATGTGCACAAACCAAAAAGCCGCGACTCAAATTCGATAAATGCCACCCAAGAACCTACCTTCTCTTCCAACATGTCCACTCTGGACGCGTCGACTTTCTTCGTGATGACTTCTGAGGAGACCCTCCGCAGGCTCTCCTTCGTCTCCTGGACCAGCTTTCGGACCCGCTCGACCTCACCAGAACTCACCTGTTTGCAGTCAGGAAAGAAGGTAGGAATGAGAGAGAGGCAGATAAGCAAGTCGGGGAAAATGGTTTTTCTTGACAATCACAAAGCAAGAGTTCAAGGGAGCAGCCGAGAATCTGTCTTTCTCTCACTACTCAAATACCCCCGACGGCCGTGAACTACAAAGCGGAAATGCCTGTTTGCCTTTGGGATGCGGACGTGGACATTCTTTCTGTTTACTCTGCACTGACGTACCTCCACCATCCTTCCGCATTCCTCTCGGACTTTGAGGATTTGCGCTGTCTTGTGTTGCAGTTCCAACGCGTTGGTGGAGGATTCAGACAGGAGCCGCTGCTGTTCGGCCTTCATTCGGGGAAGAACGTCCATCTGCACAAACAAAAGGAGGGGGTGGACGCATGAGGAGAGTTTGGGGCAAGAAAAACACACAAAAGCAGGACAGGCAGGCGAGAATCAGAGAGCCAGAGCGTAAGCAAGACGCTCCATCGGAATTATAGGTCATCGTTGTCATCAGCGCAACGGGATCTAGATGGAAAGACGACGACAGAGAGAGCAAGAAAGGACGCCTTTTTCACCTGATAATTTCTGTGTCGTCTTTCAGATCGATCGAACCAAAAGAACGTTCTGTCAGAGAGACCCACCATGCATGCAGTCCATCTGCCATCTGCTGACCTGAATGTACGAGAGGGATTCCTCCAAAGAGCTCACTCGCAGGGCCAGTTGGTGGTTGTTCCCTCCCCCCCCCTCCCCTGGGCCTGCCGTGGGGTCGGCAGAAGGGTCTGAGTGGAGGGCCAGAGCCTGCTGGATTTTCTTTCGGCGTGCGTCACCTCCTGTCTCTCCCGTATCCAGGCTGAAGGATAGGGTGGCAAACAGATGAAAAGAAGTGGAGATGAGTGCATGCAGCACATGAATGCTTTAGCGAACGTTCTGAAGGAGACTGTCTTTGGGGTCTGAGCTCTTCTACCGCTCTTTTTCTGATTGTGTCTCCTTTCTTTCTCCTGCGTTACATCTCTTTTGATTTCGCCTCTCGTCCTTTCGATTGGCGAAGGGCAACAACGGCAACCGAGGTCATCCACGGCACGCTTATAAGCGAAAGAGAGAAAGGCCAAACATCCTGCATTTCTCTCTGTCCAGGGAGGATCCTCCCTTGAAAGGTCTTGCCAGATGTCAGCAAGAGAGAGAAGCCAATGAATGACGCTTTCGAAAGCGACACGGACGGAAAAGATCAAAAGCCAACCGGTCGACTGTCGCCCCCCCCTCATGTTAGGAAAAATGCTAAGCAACTTGGTGCAAGGAAACAAGCGAAGCAACTTGTACTAATTCATGCCGACTGACAATGCGTGAAGTTGCTTCGTCGTTTCCTGGAGGGCCCTGACTGCTGTCGTCATCTCCCTGTCTTTCACCTGTTGTTTCGCTTGTACCTTTGCGAGCTCCTTTATCTTGTCCTCCAGACTGCAAAAGTGCGCATTCACGGCACAAAATTGTACACGTGACATTTGAGACCTTCCGTCAAACTTCGTTCTCTTTCGTGGAAGACTCCATGGCGAAGGAAGCAGATTGTCATATTTTCGGAGTACATGAGAAGTGCGAATCTAGAAAGAAGGCAAAATTCGTTCTCCGGTTACTACTAGAACACAAAACCCTTTGTGGGCTTCAATTGTTTGCTTTTTCCCGCGATGACGGACGCATGAACGAAATCAGTGAGGCAGCACAAACCAATCATCTGTGAACATCACTGCACATGCTGATCGATATGCACGGCGGTCGACTTACCGTTTGACGTCCACATCTGATGTTACGCCCCCTCCCTGTGCCGCTTTCTGAGTGAAGGAAAAACCCTTCGGAAGGTCCCGTCCGTCTGCCGCTTCGTCCTCCTTCGTCTGATTCAAAAGGCCTGAGGAGGGACGGGGGCCGCCGTAGAAGGAGACGCGCTGTGCCGAAGTCGGGGTAGAGGGCGCAAACATGGACCCCCGACCCCCCTGCCCCCCATTCATCTTTCCGATCCTCGACAACACCCCATCGAGGGCACTCGAGAATTGCGCACTTTTGTCCTTCTGCAGGGCCCCGCCCAAAGCTCTGCAGAGGGGAGAGGGAAAAGGTTCACGTGCTCTGTTCTCGACAATGCAAGGGAGCAGAAAGGGAGGGCTCGGACGCTCACGCAGAGTGATCCAAAGAAAATGGAAAAACATTGAGGCAAGGGAAGTGGGTCAACTTGTATTTCCAGTGAAGCTTCCACAAGATTATCAACGATCTTGCCTCAGATGGCCCAGAACCTTCTCATTTACACCCTCACGTGCATGACGCGTTCCTCTGGCTGTCCTGTTTTTGACCTGACTGATTCATCGAATGCATCTAAATTCGTTCCTTCATTCATAGATCGAAGTGAGAGAAGTACCCCACAACGACCAATCTGTCCTCCTCGCTTGTGACTGACTGACTTGAGGATTTCGACCGCTTCGTCTAGCTGCTCCCTCAAGTCTGTTGAGTCGTCCTCCCTCTCTTCGACTGCCGCCCGGAGATCCTCCAATTCGTTCCGCATGTCGTCAATTTGGGCAACTGTCGGGATCTGCAGGCAGACAGGCAGGGACCGTGCATGACCCTCACTCACATGCATCGTCATAAGAATATCGAGCCCGTGCTGATTTGAGGGACGCAGAGAATCTACACTTGCAAAAGGTCCCTTGAATCAGTCGCTCACTCGCGGGTGCACACAAAGGAAAGGCCAGGAAGAGAAAGGCAGCAAGAGGAATTGAAGGAAGGAAGGTATCAAATACATCAGCGCGGCGTATCACGACTGCTTTAAGGTGCATGGGGAAAGAGAGGAAAGGAAGTTCGCAAACACAATGGGATGAGCAGAAAAAGAGAACGCACAAAATGAGGACGAAAAGTGCAAACGAGGCGCATGAATGAAAAGAAATGCACACAAACAAACGGACTTCTGGCAGTTCCACTTTGCCCTCCAACGTTTCTGCCGTGATGCCCAAATTTTTGAATGAGACTTCTTGCCAGTCCTCCAGCTTTCTGTACTTTGAGAAGGCATCCACCACCACCCGGAAGATCTGCTGACGCTCACTGTTCAGCATGTGTCTTACCCCTCCTTGCAGTCTGCAGGTGTGTGTTCAGAGAGAAGGTACACACGTCATCACACGGCTAGACACAGCAACACAGACAACTGCCCTTCTTCTCTGCGACAGAACAAAGAAGCAAGGCTGGAGAGTAAACAAGACAAGAGGCCCCCCACCAAAACGCCAGTGTGGATGAATAGATGACAACTTTGTGAGAGAGACCTTCATTTTTTTTCTGTGTTCTGAACGTTACGAATATCAATGAATGAAGCCGCATGTGCGGGGACTGTAAATCAATGTGTTCTGTACCTAACAAACTTACTCCAGACTGGACTTGTGTGTTCCACTGAGAAATCTCCCTCCTTTGCATTTTTCTCCTTTGCCGCCGTTCAAATAGAAAAGACAGACAGAGCACAAACAATCAATCATCTGCTGAACGGAGGACCAAGCGACCAAGCAAGTCTTAGCTTCCCACAACTCTCCACTCCCTAATTGCCGACCTTGCCTGGTGTTCCGTGAGGAATTGCTTAACGGCGGTTTGGACTTTGTCCTCCACGATGTGCTGAGGGAGAATCTCCTCTGCAAGCGCGGCCTCTTCATCGTCCGCGTCGCCTGCTCGGCTTCGTCGGGACCTCTGCACAAGAGGGAAAGGAAACAGAGTAACGATCGAGGTTGAGTTGGGATGATAAAGACTCTGTTGTTGTTTCCTCTGCATTGCGAGAGGGTCCACAAAGAGGGAACGGAAAAGGAAAGAAAACCCACTTTTCTTCTTCAGCTCAGAAGAAATTCTGCTGGTGTACGACACTTCATACAGGAAGAAGATGAAGCCCCGTATGTCAACCAGCAAGAAACTGAAGAGCTGACAAATTTACACGTGATGCGAAGACTGCTTGCCTTTGCACTCCGTCACTTTCCCTCCCTTCCCCTACGTTCTTTTCGTTCTACTTTTCCATGATATCAGCCAGATTTTGAAAGCGTTCTCCAATTACCATGCTGCACATTTGCCTCCTTAGCTACTGACCCTTTTTGCTCCCGCTGCGGCGAAGCCTCCCTTCTCTATAGAGTCTGTAATCTTCTCAATTCTCTTTTCCAAGATCTTCAATTTCGACGAGTGCTGCTCAGATGCTTCGTCAAGGCGCCCCACCACGGGGGCAAGCTCATCGACAGATTGACTGGAGGGCTTCCCTGACTGTGCCGTCTCCTGAAGGGCTTGTACGATGTCAACAGAGCCCAACGCCTCGACCAACTTCCTCCCTGCCGTACTCGAGAGAATCGCAGTCAACTTTTCGGTCTTGGCTGCTGCTTCCTTCCTCAGAGAGTCCGCTTCACGGACCTTCTTCTCCACCTGCATGCAAACAAAAATTTCTTTTCTTAGATAAGTCCATGCATAAGTAAGCCAATGGTATTGCGGTTTTCTCACCTCTCTTCATCGATGCGAAGAAAGGAAGTTCAGCATGACATGACACGTCACTTCACAATTCATCAACGTGATCAGATGCAGTCCTTTGGGACCAAAAAAGAGAAGTTGGGGCTGAGCAGCCACGCACACGCATATATACAGCAAAAGCCACACAAAACGATCCACCGTCTCCCCCTTTCTCCCCTTCTCCTTCTCTCGCTCGACTCGTCTCCAGGAGAAGTGCATAGAGATTTTTCTGAAAATAATACATGCTTGGAAGCACACAATCAATAGTCAATTCCCCAGTTCCCCCATGCACCTTTCTTTCTTCTTTTCTAATTTTCTTCCTCTTTGTCTGATTCATATTTCCTCACCGTTGTCATAAGGAAGTCGACCCTCTCCTCGATGGCATCGAATTGGGTCTCCACCTTCCTCTCCATCCCCGTTTTCTGCTCCTTCAATTTGGTGTCCACCGTTGCCTGCAACTCTGTGTGACGCTCTGCCAGACGCTTTACTCGCTTGCTCAACTCATTCAAACTTGCAGCGGTTTGCGAATCTGGACCCACAGAATTCGTGTCGGCTCTTCTGAATGATTCTGGAGCTGCGACCGCACTCGGTGGGGTGGTCTCCTTCCTCCCTCCATCGGATGCTTGGGATTGCGTGAGGTCCTTTGCATCCGACTTGGCTTCCGCTTCCGCTGCTGCGGCTGCATTTCCACTTGTTGATTCAGAGAGGGAACCATCATCAGGTTTGCCCCCACTTCCCTGTTGTCTGCTTTCCAGGGCAGCCATACCTTCCTCCCACAAGGTGGACGCCCTCCTCTGTTCATGCTTCAGGGCCTCCAGGTCTGTCTGCAGACTGTCGAGTTTGCTCTCAAGCTCCCGGGTCCTTATCGGGGCCTGGTCGTCAGCTGCTTGGGTCTGGATGACCGGCACGATGTCTGCCTTTCTTTCCAAAGCAGCGACTCGGACCTCGAGCTCGGCATGGCCCGGAGCGGGGCGGGGGGGCGTGGACCTGTCACCTGATTTGGGTCCCGATTCTTGCCTGAGGGTCCGTGCTGGGGGGAGTGGCGCGACTGTGTCGCTGTTGTCTGCTTCTCTTGCGAGGTGTTCTTGCACCCTCAGCTGTTCTGACTCCAGCCTCGCGCATCTCTCTTCTGACTTCTGGGCCGTCTCCTCGAGGGAAGAGACTGCAACCAGACGAGAGAGAAAACAGATAGAGAGACGATTCGGCAGACAGGCAGGCAGGCAGGCCAGAGATCAGATGGACCAGAGGGGTACAGAAGGGGGGGGGAAACGGGGATGGTGGTCAGAAGGAGACTTGCAGAGGAAATGCATCTGGAACTTGGGTCGAGATGAGTTCAATACAAGACACAAAGAGAGAGATGAACACAGGGGGAGGGACACATATGGGGGCGAGTTGCGAGTCATCGAACGATTCCAATCGAACGCTAGAAAGAGAAGGAGCACCTGAATAAACAGACAGCTCAGTATCATATACGTCCGACGTACTTTTTGCCTCTGCATCCTTCAGCTTTTCTCTCAAGAAGGCGACCTGAGCTTCGAGCGCGGGCATTCCAGCGTCTGCCACTGACGCCCTGAGACTCCCTTCCTGCATGGCCTCTCGATCGATCATCCAATCGTGAAGCTCAAAGATGTACATAAGTGTCAAGAAAGGTCTTCATTTATTCTATGGAGAGAATGGCAGGAGCACAATGAGAGTGCTGCACTATGTGATCAGTTTGAGTCATTTCTCGACGTGAAGTTCTCGCTTCCTTCCACAGGAATTCACACGACGTTTCTGTTTCTCTCAATCCCTCACACAGGAGTTCAGATGAGAGGAAAGCTGACATTCATACACCCACATCAATGCACAAGCTGACCTCCTTGAGAGCCTGCAGCTTGCCTTCAAAATACTTCTCGGTCTTCTTGATTTCCGCAGTCCTGCATGAACACATAGGGACGCATTTCGGTCGGTCAAGGGGGAGATCAGAGGCATGCATGTGACGGATATCAATGTGAAAGAATGAACAAAAGAGTTGAACGCGAAAAGAACAAAGGGGGGAAAGCTGGAAACAACTGCAGTACGTCAATCCCACATTCCACAAAGACACCCCATCTGCCCCTTTCCTTCCAGTTTTTCCCATACCGCATCATCCTCCAAATTCTGATTCTCAGATCATGACTGACAATCTCTCTGCAATTTCCCTCGAGCTGGGTCTCCCAGATCTTGTGCTCGTGCCTGGCGCCTCCGCCGCATTCTCCCCCCCAGGCGCCCCATGATGCTTGATGATCTGCTCGTCGATTGTCTCCACTCGGTCTTCTAGGTCCCTCACCTTGTCCTCCATTTTTTCAACCAATTTCTGTACCTCTTGCTTCAGTTCTTCCCGCCCTCTCTCGACCTCTTCCATCAACTTCCGCCGTTCTTCTCCCTGTACAGAATGAAAAATCAGTCCAAGCTATTAGCATAGCAAAAAAAGGCAGATCATCTCAGAACAAATGGGTTGGTCCCAATCCTTCGTTTTGAATGATTGATTGATTGATTGATTGAACATTCGTTTCACCGGATTCTTTCGTGTCGTTGTGAGAAGGTACGGAACATTTTAAAAGCTGGGACAGCTCTGACCAGATGCGACATAGAAGAAAAACACGCGTGAAGGAATCATGCAGAGACATCCTCTCGAGTCGAAAAGGGACACTGTGTGTCAGCCAGCTCACAACCCAACAACAGAAAGACGGGAGGGCAAAAGGAACTACCGAAAAATGCACTTTACAAAATTGCAATCGCAGAAAAAACGAAAGACAGTGAAGAAAACAAGGAGAGAGCCCTTGGTTATTGACCTCTACTGTCGTCGCTTCGATATGCTTCACCCTCTGCAGGGAGCCACACACACAAGGACGCACACTCAAGGACGCACACACACACACACACACACACATACACACACACACACACACACACGCACGCACAGCAACAGCCCATGACGTGGAGAAGCAAACCAAAATTCTGTGAAACGACATATTCATGACCAGGCAAAGTCCTGTGCAGGCGCACGCACGCATGCATAGCGAATCCCAAACCCAGCATTTACTCTGGCACGGAGGCGGGTAAGCAGGGTCGGCAGCTGTGGGCGAGTTGCTTCCACACGAAGAAACAGGCAGCGGACACTAGTAGAATCGACACAGGCAGATTCTCAGGTCACCTGGTTGAGTGCGTTCTGTTGATTCATGCAACCATGCATGCATGCAACGGACCTACCTACCTCTGTGAGTTGTTCTGCCCATTTGTCCAGCCTTGCCTTTGCCTTCTCGAACTCCTCTGAGGCTTCCTTGTCCTTCGGCTGGCCGCTCTGCTCTAGTGCCACCAACTTGGGAGGGGTCGAGGGCTTCTCTTCTGCAGGTGCGTTTGAAGTTTTTTCATCTGTTACTACCCTTTCAGCGGGAGGAGGTTGCTGTATGGAAGCCTCGAAGTCCCCCCGCTGTTGCCCTCGTTGGGCAGTTGCTGACTCCACCTTGAAGGCCTCCAGGGCTTCCTTCTGCCCGGACACATCTGACTCCACGGACTGCAAATTAAACGTATACATAAGGGGGGGGAAACGCATGAATTGCATAAAGTGTCTGTGCATCTTTTGATATATCTGTTCCGGACTCTGAGTGTAAGCTGACCTCCAGCCTCTGCAGAATCTGTTGGAGTGCCGTCTGAAGACCAGACGAGTCGTGTGTTATCAGATTGTCCAGTGGAACGGCGGCCATTCTCGATCTTTCCCAACCCTGAGTAAGGCTGTAGGAACAAGCAAAACAGACAGACGGCACTTTCGGACGCAGCGAAGAAGCGGAAAAGTGTGTGACTTGAGTTGCTGCCGGTCTTTCCACGTGTCACTCTGGAGATCGGGCAGCTGTGTGCTCATATATATCCTACCCTCTCTGACGCAGCACCCTCTACACTCGATCATGCATGCAATGCCAGACACCAATCTGAAGTAACTGAATTAATTTGCACATGCTACACGCTAGCTGATCGAATCATGCAATCGATCGAACGCAAAATTTGACCGATACGCGCATGCATTCATGGATACCAAGATATCTTTCTTTCTTACCTACATGGTAACTTGCATGCAAGCGCATGCATGGCCCCGGAAAGCGTTCGAAACGCGCGCGGGGGGCACTTACCAAACAATTTCCTGAGCCCACGCTGATTCCATTTGATTCCTCTTTGACGTTTTCAGTCACAGCTTTATTGAGGCACTTGAAATCGTGAAGGGCTGTCCTATATACAAACGCCTCAAAGCCAGTTCCAGGGCAGATTGCTGAAGGTGCGAATTTTGCCGACAAGTTGGAACCTGATTTGAGTGGAGACAGGAGACGGCGCTCATTCTTTTCTTCAACCCTTCGTGTTTCGTTTGACAATTTGACAGAATCGCAGGCCACTGCAGTGCTCCGACTCAGAATGTCAATCCTGGCTGGAATTGACTATGACACGTCGCTGGAGGAGAAGAAGGAGGTCCTTGAGTGTTTTGGGTATGCCGCGAATGTGTACAGAGACGACGAGACGGCAGCCTCGATGGAAGGCAACCGACTCCAAGAATTGATGACGCCAGAGGGGCAAGCGGTGACTGTGGATAGGTGGGTCAGAAGGGGGACTTCGGCAGGGGAGGGGAGGGGGAAGAAAAGAAAGATAGACCGACGGGATCGTGGGTCCCCTCAGACCTCCCAAGGCCTCGCAGACTGGTAGAAATACGGAGGATCGGCCCTTCCTTTCCCCCCCTTTCTTTTTCTGCGTCAATCTGTCGCTTCTATTTCTGTTTTATTTCGCTACTGAAAGATGCTGCGTTTTCAGATTTCTCTGTTGAATCGAACTGCAGGTACGATGTCCGGCTTCTTTTCGAGAACGCGACCCACTTCAGAGACGCCCTGCCTTTCCCGTCCAGTCCCTACAGAGGCGGAAAAGCAGACCCCCCGGAAGTCGAGGCAGAAAGATTCCAGGTGGGCTCTCTGTCTGTCTGCCTGTCTGTCTGTCTATCTATCTATCTGTCTATCTGTGTTTTTGTCGGTATGTCTGGAAGAAAGGAAAAAGACATACACATGGTCTGTGTGCTCCGTCTGTCTTTGCTTTTGACTGTATTTGTGCATCAGTGATGCGTGAAGATTGAACATCATATAGAGTGCCTTTCCCATCATGAATTCCGTATGCCTTGTGGCTGAGCGTCAGTAAAACAACATATACATTGTTTTGATGGATCTCAGGATCTGGAGTTTTCAACTGCCTTCTGCGGCCCCGACGCTTCCCAAGGAACCCCCTTCGAAACCCCTCCTCCGGTTCCTCCTCCAAACGACCAGCAGCAGATTGACGTGGAGGCATACAGAGACATGAACTTCCCCGACTTTGTCGAACAACATTGCGTGATCGAAAAAGTCGCACAGACAATCAGACAGGTCGGTATGTCAGACAGACAGACAAGCTGGGCAGACTGCCGAGTGTGAATGGACACTGGGCCCGCGAGGTTCAAATGGAGAGCCGAAAGTGCGCTGATGAAAATTTTCTCACTGTCTTTCGTCCGCTTTTCCCCATGTACAGCCCCCCCCCCTTTTTTTTTCGCTGGCCTGAATGCTCTGTCTTTCTGTACGATAGCTCCATGTTTTCTGGTTGATTTGCGAGACTTGGAGCTTCACGTCCGATTACGCGGACGTCCAGCAGCTGCTGCACCTGCAGCTGAGTTACGAAGGCGTTCTCGGGTTTTGATTCCCCACAAGAAACCTTCTGAGGGGGGCATACCCTTTCTCTTCTGTCTGGGGGGGCTTTCGGTTTCTCTCCTCTCTCTTTGTCTCTCTCTCTCTCTCTCTCTGTGTGTGTGTGTGTGTGTGTATGTATGTATGTATGTGTGTGTGTGTGTGTGTGTGTGGACCTGCAGGAAGGAGATAGACTCGAATTCCGGTTGAAGCTGAAACCGGAGTTGGCACCTCATTTTCCTTTCCTCAATGTCGTCAGTCGGTGGGGGGGTGGGTGAGCGAGTCAAGAGGGTTGGGTCCATACAGAGAGTCGCTTTCACTTACCATCAGTTTCTCGGTCACCCCCTCTCTCTCTTTCTTTTTTTTTTTTAGGTGAAAGGGATTTTGAGGCGAGTGGAGGGCTAAGTGCGGAGAAAGAAAGAAGAGAAGAAAATAATTCACCCCCCGTCCTCTCCCATCCCTCAGTATCCTTTCGAACGACAAACAAAATTAAAGGAAAGACATGAAAAAAAAGGGGGGAAGGGAATCATCTTCCCTGGAAAATGTCTCTGCGTTGAATTCAACCACCGTTCTCCGACATCGATTTCTGTCCCTTTCCTTTCAACGTCGCTCGTTGTGTATTCGTACTGCTGCTCCTTTGGTTCATACATGCGTCTTCATACAGCTGCATGGCTTCAGCTTCGGTTCCCCTTCCCCCCCGCCAACCCCTCTGTGTATTTGTGTGTGCGACTTTCAGGATCACCCGCTTCATCTCTACTACTGCTATCTAAAGAAAACAGGCCTCAGACTGTCGGACTACGCCCCCGAGGCGACTCCCCGGTTTTTGAAGGATCTGCTTGCAACCCCCCCTGGCCCGGAACCTGCCCCTTCCTCTTCTTCTTCCTCCTCTTCCTCAAGCACTACAACGACAAAAGGAGCAACGGGGGCGCCGGGAGGGGCAGCCCGACGATCCTCCCCCCCCCCTCCGAACAGAGGCCCCTCCCCCCCTGCTGACTCCCCCGGACGCGCCAAAAAACCGAGACTCGCAGAGCCAGCCCCCGACAGTGCCCCCGTGGCGGCTTCGCGGAAGAGCAAGAGCGGCCTCGGTGACTTGCTGGGGGGCTACGGGGGCGACGATTCGGACGACGACGAGGAGGAGGCAGACGGAGACGAAGAAGAGCACCAGACTGCTGGCGGAGGAGACGAAGAAATGCCTCCGGCAGGGCAGGAGCTGGGACCAGGAGGGGGAGACGTCCAAATGACAGTAGGTGGAGGAGAGGGAGAAGGCGGGACGCAAGCCGATGAGGAAGCTGCTGCTGCTGCCTCGGCGGAGGAAATCCTGAAGGAGCAGAGGAGGTGAGTGATCTTTCGTTCTGTTTGTCTTGTGTCTAGTCCTTCGCATCGTCTCCTTCGTCAGTTCTCTTCTTCTCTAGCGAAACTTGGAACGCTCTCTTTCTCTCTCTCTCTCTCTCTCTCTCTTTCTTTCTCTCTCTGTCTCTGTCTCTGTCTCTGTCTCTCTCTCTCTCTCTCTCTCTCTCTCTCTCTCTCTTTCTTTCTTTCTTTCTTTTTTTTTCTTTTTTTCTTTCTTTCTTTCTTTCTCCCTCTCTTTTTCTCGCTCACTCCTCTCTGTCTCTCTTCGTGTTCTGCCTTCTCTCTCTGTCGGTGTGTGGGGTGGTGGTTGGGGGGGAGCGGGGGGGAGGGGTGACGGTCCTTGCGCATCGGTGTTGTCTGTCTGTCTGTCTGTTTGTCCGTCTGTCCGTCCGTCTGTCTGTCTGTCTGTCTCTCTCTCTCTCTCTCTCTCTCTCTGTGTGTGTGTGTGTATGTGTATGTGTGTGTGTCTCCATTCTGATTTTCGCATTTCTTTTGAGACGTCACAGACCAGGCAGGCAAAAACTGCCCCCCAAAAAAGATTTATGAACTGCGTACACGCGTGCAGGAAGAGAGCTCTGAGGTTTTTGAGGGAAAAGAAGCTGATGGAAGGACCCTAATGATCGTCAACAGCGACTCAAGGCCTAGATACCACAGTTTTTTGATTCTTTTTTCTCTGGGTCGGACTCTGTATATGCGCTAACATATTATAGTACGGGAATTCATCGTTATTATCATCATCATTATACGCCATCACCATTGGCCTCCTTCTAGATTTCTAACTACTTCTACCGATTGATGAATGTGGAAAGAGTCTTTTGTAAACGGTAGAGTTTTAAAAGGGAATGGTGCGTTCTGGCTACCAGATTACTCAGTGGTGGTTTCACAATCTGAAGACGAAACGTGAATTCAAACTTTTCTGTTATTTTTTGCCATGACGGCGAAAGTGTATGAAGATGTACGTTGAACTAGAGACAGCTATCGTATCGATATCGTATCGGTATCGGTATCGAAGTATCGATTAGCAGTTCTTTCTCGAGCGGCCAAGTATCGGTTAGTATCGGCCTGCTTAGAGCTTGTGAAGGACTAGCTGGGTTAATATGTGGCAAGGCGCGTACCGGGCGGCCCGGGCCGGGCCTCGGTGCTCGAAAACCGGGCGTGGCCTGGCCCAGTAACAACATATACCCGGGTATTATACCGTCCCCAACCGGCTTGTCAAGCCATGTTGGCATGATGTTGCGGAACCAGCTCTAACGTGCATGCATGCACTGAATTCAGCCTCAGCAGCCAGAACAGCCCGACTTGGCTTTAAGGCAAGAGTGCATATACACTGCATCCGATCTAACAGAGCTTCATCATTTCCGTTTTCTGAACAAAACCGCTTCTAGATAGATAGAAATTTTATTTCTTCAGCATGCAGAGTTGCTTGACCTGTTGTTGCCCTGTCAGAGTTGGCTCACTGACCAACGTCTAAACAGCTCAAGGACAGTAATCTTAAAAATCGTCTTTCTACAGTGTTGTCTCTTCTTTTTATGCCGTCTTGGAGCTTCAGGAGTGACCGGATCGACCAGGATATCAACATGGGCGAACTGAGATTCGGAAAGGTCAGTCACGAGTGAGATCACTGTCATTCGATGACATCCATACTCTGCCATTGAAGCTTGCCACTTTACCATTGATGTTCAACCACTGAACATACCTCTGATGACCTCATCTTTTACAAAATTTTGCCACTTGGCGACTCGCTGCTCATTTTTCGACGTTGACCTAGCTTCCAGCAATGGTTCGGTCTTCACACCCTTTGAATCACAAAACACACACCAGGACCATCTATCTGTTTCCCTGTGGGAACCTTTGTAGTCCAACGTGTTTGTCTTGGTCTCCTTCATGCAGAAGGAACTCCTAATACCATAACTTTAAAGCAGTGCTGTTTTCGTTTTTTTGGAACTGGATTTGCCCTCCCGGGAATGACCGGTGAGTTTGTCACTTATGCCTGCTCTATAGAGGAAAGAGAGGGCTTCCCCAAAGTCTAGAAAGCTAAAGAGTGTCTCACCATGGATGTATTCCACCAAATTGTTGCAGCTTTGAAGTCTCAGCTGGCCGTTTTGCATATTGGTTGATTTTTATGGAGATGCACACATATACAGATAAGCATACAGAGTGCTACACACTATCAGACCTTTGACCTCAATTTCCTCTTCACTCCGCTCGCTGAGTATCAACCACCACATTGCTCAAGAAAGTCCAACCTAAGCTGCTTGCTGTGTAGCTTGTGCTTTCTTTCTTCTTTGTGCTGCAAATCTACATGGTTCCTTCATGAGTGTAAAATAACATGTGGATGTCTGCGTTTTACTGTAAATTTTGTATGCATTCACTTGTATTTGGGTGATTTTGGCATACGCATCAGAATAAAATCGAGTCTAACAGTTTGTGTTTAGCATAAAATTTCTAGGAACGAGGTGTTGATGAAGTCATTCTCAATCTCATGATGCGTTGACTCTCTTTAAAATTAAGGGGGGGGTTAGGAGGGCGAAGCCCCCCTTATAGTTTGGCCTTCTGAACGTTTTGGAGCCCATTTTCTAAGTAAAGTCGACTCTTTAAAAACATAAGATTTTTGTAAAAAGTTTACAGTTTTACGAATAATACTGTTTGTACTAGGTTTTAGCCTTGTACGCTAAAAATGTTGATTGATTGATTGAGTTATGTCAGTATCGAAATTATTGACGATAACCCCTTTTTTTAGAACATTAAATTCCAATACGATACCGATTCGATACCGATATGATACGATAGCTATCCCTACGTTGAACTACATTCCATTCGGTCTGTATTGCATAGGGATGCGGCGTAGCGTATATTGAACGTACGTGTTACATGTACGTTGCATAGAATGCTGCAATAGAATGCGAAGTGTTGCTAGAAGTGTTGTATGCAGAGAGGAGATAACGGCTTTCTCTGCACTCAGACATTCGTTGCAGCCATACAAAGAAAGCCACGATCCCTCTTTATATCTATGTGTCCCTTATAGGCAGAGAGAGTTTTTTTCGTTTTTGAATGGGAAATACCTAGTAACATGTAGTGTATTACAACACCTAAAGAACCATCCAAGAAATGCTAGCAGTTACTTTTATTATAACAATACACGTCTTCTTTTGATTTCTATTTATTTTTAAGTTCTATTACTGTTCAAACTGTTCTAACTTAGGGGTATCACAGAGAAAAAAAAAGAGTAAATAACTCTCTTTGTCAGATATTTTTTTTTTCTTTTTTTTTTGTCTAAAACAACTGTTGTTTAGCTGTTGCACATGTGTTGCACAAGTGTTGTAAGGTGTTGCAGACCAAGAAAAAAAAAAAGAAAAAAAAAGTAAATAACTCGTTTTTCTAGAGACTTTTTTTCTTTTTTTTTTTTTGTTGTGACATGCCTAGGTTCTAACTTAGAATATAAAGAAAAAAAAGAAAAAAAAATATAATTTCACAATTTTTCAGAGTTTGAGAAATTGGTCTCATTACGGAATTTTAAGTGGGATATATATTATCAAATTGGGGACAATTTCTCTTTTATGACATTATAACTTATACAAGTTAGCTATATATAGAAGCCAAAATCAAAGTGGCAGGGGGGGGNGGGGGGGGGGGGGTTATTCAGAATTCGTGTAGGGGCAGCTCGGAAATTCAGATTCCGGGTGTTCTGCAGGGCTTTCGGGGGGGTGCTACAGGGAAGGGAAGGGAGCATGGGATTGGAGGAGTTCAGTCTAGAGGCAGAGAGTCATTCCACTCTCCCCTTGTCATCCATCCCCCTCCACCCGTGCATGGGGGGGGACGGAACGAAGTCGAGTGCATGAGGAGGGGCGGGACTTACCTAGAATACCTATATAAATTCGGCCTTGGGGGGGAGAGGAAGGGAAGGAGGGAAAAGGGAGGAAGGGGTGGGGGGTAAGCTCAAGGATCTTACCATTCTTTGGTCCTCCACTCTGGCTGCGGAAGGGAGGAAAAAGAAAAAGAAGAAAAAGAAGAAGAAAACAAGGGAAGGGAAGGGAAGAGGGATGGAGACGGATATGGTGATGGGGGATATGAGCGCCGAGAGGCAGAGAGAGAGGGCACAGAGAGCGGAGAGACGGATATAAGAAAACATACGCTTTATTATGGGTCAGACAAGAGCAGACAGCAAGGCGGCGAGGCAAGCACTAAAGAACGAAGGGGGGGATGTTGTGAACACCATCGTCAGCCTCACCTCTTCTTCTTCTTCTTCTTCTTCTTCTTTTTCTTCTTCTTCTTCTTCCTCCTCCTCGGCACTCTGGCCAGCGGAGGGGGGACCACAAGGGGGGATGGGAGGCGATGGGAGGGAAGCGGAATGAGGGGACAGAACTGGGGGATGTGAAGATGACTGGAGTGGAGGGCTCCGGGAAGAAGATGAATGGAAGGAGGGAAGGGGACAGGGACATAGAGAGAAGAGAGGCTAAAGCCGAGACGCAGGGAGTCCGGGTCCCAGCAGGGACAGCCCTGGAAGATTGAGCCCCCGCTGAGAAGCATGGAAGGCAGCCGAGGGAGAGTGAGGACGTGGGAGGGAGGGCAGAAATAAAGGGGCTAGCTAAACCAGAGAAAGCCACCCCTGACGCGAAGGTGCAGAAGTTCTCCATTGTAACTCCAGAGTCGGACATGCAGATTGACACCCCGGGGCCCATAGAGCAGCAGCAGTAGCAGCAGTCTTTTTTCCTCCCCCGGGTGTCCCCTATCTCTCCGAGGGGGGAGGCGCCGAGGCGGTGTTGGACACTATAATCAGACAGGGGCCACTGCCGCAGAGAGCCCTCAATGATGATGGAGCTGGGGCGTTAAGGGTGCTGGAGGGGGTACGGGGGGGAGGGGATAGAAAGAGCAGGGGCAAGAAAGGGAAGAAAGGGGGGGGCGCAACTTCTCCTGTTTGTTCCTTCTCCCTGGCTCGGAAGTTCGTCTTGTCGTTCTTTGACCCCTGCAGCCCCTCCACAATGGACGCAAGATAGGGGTGTAAAATCTCTTTTGGCCGGGGGGGGGGGACCCCGTCAGCGGAGCAGGTAGGAGCCTGCCCGACGAGGGGGCCCCGTCCTTCGGATGGGGCTAGAGAGCACGAACGGGGGGGGAGACCCGGGGGGGGAAAGGGCACGCGGAGTTCGTGCGCGCAATCAAAATTAATTTTTCGAGTCTGTCACTGCCCCGCCATGCCCCACCTTCTGTGAACAGTCGCTTTCTTGTATGGTTGTTCTGTTTTCTCTTGCCTTATACTGCTACTGACTGTGATGCCCTCACACCGCTCACTGCTGCTAATTTTGCTACTCAAGCCCGGACCCCATTGAGATCGCTGATCCGTTGCCGACCATTAATTTTTTCATTGTCTTTCCCTCTGAAGCCCTTTCAAGATGCTGTGAAGATTCGTACTTCAAAATGTCTTTTTTCAGATTCTCTCCGAAGCGGAGTGCGGACCATGCTGCTATAACAAGCAAGCCTGGCCCGAACACAAAGAAAAGCCGACCGGAGATGAAGGAAGATTGGGACCGTGCCATAAAACGGAACCCCGATCTAAAAGTTAATTTTATTCAAGTTACAAAATGTTACAAGAAGATTTTAGCTAGAATTTCAGAAGTTTAAGTATGTTTTGAGTTGGAGTTGAGAATAGTTTAGGCTTTATGAAGGTCATCATCTAGGTTATCTTCATGACCTAGCACTTTTTCTCACCTAGAGCTTTCCAAACGGGGGGGTTCCCATTCACAGGAGTCTGATCTCCTTAGAGCTTGAACGGGGGGGACCCCGTCGGATCTGGAGTCCTAAGAGCTCGAACGCACCCCCCCCTCCCGTTCTTATACCCCTATAACGCAAGGACTCGAGGTCCCCCTGGACCTCGTCAGCGATTCTGACTCCAATTTTGGGGGATCAAATTTTTGAATCCTTAACGCCCTCGCCTATGGCCCTTCCGGAGTCTCTTGCTCCTCCCCCCTTGCAGGCTCTCTCCCTCCTCCTCTCTTTATCTTTTGGAGGCAGGAGGCAGAGGAAAGGAAGAGGCTTCGGATGGAACACCTCCACCAACAAGAGGCACTCGACAGCGGGGAAGATAGAGGAAGAGAAGATAAGAGAAGGAAGAAGGAGAGGTCATTGAGGGGGAGTATGTCTACAGTGTTGAGGAGGGGAGGATGGTCCCTGCCGGCACTAAAAGGACTCCGAAAGAATAAAAGAAGTGGGAGGAAGAAAGAAGGAGAGAAAGAGATGACTTTCTTGAGGAGCAGGGGGAGGTCTGGCCAGGGGATGGACCTGCCGCCTCCTCTTCCTCCTCGTCCACTGTCTCAGGCCAGGGAGATGGTAAGGGCCCCCCCTGGTCGGGAAAGGGGGAGGGGGGGGGGAATCGAAGGAGGTCAGTGCCTAGATTTCTTTTTTGTTCCTCCATATTCCCCTCCCCTGCTGCCTTCTGCTTCTTCTTTCCGCTCTACTGATTCTTCTCCCCTCCTCCTTTCTTATTCTGATGTCACTAAGAAAGCCTCGTTGACTGAAAGATTGAAAAAACGAAAGAAAAGGTTAGACAAGCAGAAAGGGGTAAGGGTAAACATCAGACAGACAGACATACAGATAAGCATTAGTAGATTTCTTCCCTCTCCCCTTTGTGCTGATCCCCCTGCTGTGAAGGACGGATTCCTTTCTTGTGATGAGGTGGAGGCTCTCATGCAGGTCACTGTGCATGAGCAACCCTTCACCCCGGTAAAGAGGGGGGGTAAAAAGTTAAAGAATAAAAGGAACCCTTTATCCTCTCTTTCTCCTCAGTCTGAGAAGAAAGAGCCCTTTTTTTCATAGTACTTTGCTCCTTTTGCACCTGATGATGACTGCATTTTATATCTTTCTTCTTTTTGTAGGCAGGAGAGTGCAGGAGAGAGCCACGACCAGAAGGACAGGGAACAGAGAAGAATGAATGACAGAAGGAAGGGGACAAACATCGAACCTTCCGATCCACAGCACTTCATTTCATCTTCGTTTT
This sequence comes from Chromera velia, assembly GCA_018398765.1. Lineage (NCBI taxonomy): Eukaryota > Chromeraceae > Chromera > Chromera velia. The sequence goes on from JAHBMJ010001901.1 coordinate 31,105, forward strand.
CTCCCCCACTTCCTCCTCTTTCTCCTGCCTCTGCTACTTTTTTCTTCTTTTCCCCTTCTCCTGGTCCTGGTGTGGGTAAGAACAAGGGTGGGAACGGACAGGGAAGGGAGGGGGGGGAGGGACCAGTCCACCAGGGGGATCTTTCGTCCTCTTTTTCGTTTTCTTCTTCTCCTTTTTCCTCTTTTTCTCCTTCTTCTTCTTCTTCTTCTTTTTCCTCTTTCTCTTCTTCTTTTCCTCCTTCTATCTGTTCCTATCTTGCTTTGAATGATTTACAGATACCGATTTATGACTCCATACATTTATCCTCCTCTTTTTGCTCCCGAATGTAGACTGACAATGTTTGCGGCGCCTATGACACAGCCAGAAGGGAGGGGGGGCGAACGTCTATCACAAGGCTGGCCGGACTTTCCCCTCCCCCTTTCGAATCTTCCGATCGACAGAAGCACTTCACTTCATCTTCGTTTTCTAGCTTCGTTTTCTCTCCCACCTCCTCCTCCTTCTTCTTCCTCTCCTGCTTTTTTCTTTTCCTCCCCTTCCCCCGGACCTGGTATGGGCAAAAATAAGGGTAAGAAAGGACAGGGAAGGGTATGGCAGCCTATATTTCTAGAAATGATTTAAAAAATCTGTTCTATAGTTCTTTTTCTATCGTTACAACGTCTTTTTACACAAAGTTTCAGCTTCTAACTCCTTACAAATTATGAGAACGAGTTTTTTACGGAAATACGCCGCTTTAGGGAGGCAAAAAGCACCCCACTCGCCCCCGGCATACGCATCGGTTGGCCATTCAAATGGTGGATCTGACTCCACCCCCACCTCTTCACTTATTGCTAGACTTGTTAATGCATGCTGGTCTGCCTAAGAAGGGGAAGCGCCCAATGTAATAAACTCAGCAAAGGTAAGAGTAGTTTCATCTATCTCCGTCTCCATCTCTCTTGGTGCATGCCGCTCTGTAAGAGAAGAAGCAGAGCCCAGCGCAAAGAAGTCCTCATAATCAGAGGAAACTAGATTAGAATCTAAAGGAGGGCCCTCAGACAGTGGGTCAGCAGGTTGTCTTTCACCGAGAGCCATGAAGTTTCATTAGAAGTTGCGAGCAAACTCCTCGAACAACAGTGTTACTGAAGAGAGGGGTTCTGCCTCCATCGCTGGGAGTTAAATTGGTGGTCGAAGCCTGCACTATCGGAGAATTTTTGTCAAGCTCAGGCGACCAGACAGTAGGTGAACCTTCCCCGGCCCACAATTCGCCAACCGCCATACAGTCCTGGAGTTGTAGATGCTGAACATCGAGGTCCCCGGCCGGCTGTTAGGACCTGTCAAACTCAACTCTTTACATGATATCTCGGAGAAGCGGTCAAAACCTGAACACTAAGAACACGACAAATGGCGACAGGTGCAGATTACACTATATCATGTACACTAAAATAATGACACCAATTTAGGTGTGAAACATACAATCAAGCTAGCTGCATATATCAATCAGAGTGAGAAGATCGTGCCGTTTTGCATCGTGGACTCGATCAGCGATCGTCACTCTCGCAACCCCTTCACTCATGCGGATGGAGCTGGCCTTTGTCTACTCCGATCGTCGTTCGTGCCTTTCAGCCGTTGGTCTTCACTGGGGGTCGTGGCCGTGGTTCCTTGACCTAGGAATTAAACGCAGGCTTTGCCTTAGGTTTACGCTTCTAGGGATTGAACCTATGCCGTCGCCCCTAAGACTGGGCGATGAGCTCAATATCATCATCTTTGTCATATACATGGGCGGCGCCAAGATTAAGCCCTGATATGGAGCCTTGGTGTGAGAGTAAACGCATGCATCCAAGCGTGCGTCAGGTGGGCACCGAGCGTTCTGCGAGTGCGCCAGCCATCCGCGTGAGTGAAGAGTATTGCAAGCGGCGTGAACGCATGTTTGAGTGCATTAGCGTCTGACTCCTTGATCGAATAGTGAGGCTGTACGAAGGCTTGGTCTGCTCAGTCGGTTCATGATAGAGAGCATCTTCAGATAGCAGTCTGATCAGTCTGTGTGTCACGTTTGGAGCGTCGAGGTCCTGCGCATTGGATCGAACACGCGGTCTTTGTTTAAGTGAATTTTAGATTGCCGTCTCCTTGAATTTCTCTGTTGTTACTGAATGGATTTTCCTGTCTGAACTGAGGACTGCGACTCGGTAGGTCAGACTTCCCGTTTAGTTGTTTGAGCGTTACCCATTTTTGTTACCTGACTGTTCTAGTCTGTTCTAGGTAACGTTTACCGTAACAAATTTGGTGCTCCCAGGCAGGCACTTCAATTTTTCCCTTGATCTGCATTGATCTGTCTCCTGATTCCTCTTCTGTTTTTTCGCTGTTCCTTCCAACATGGCGAATGCATCTGCTGGCAGTGCACGCGGTGCTTCAGGCATACAGACGATCAAGTTACCTGATCTGCACTGGGTCAATCCTTTCGAGTGCAAGGTCTCGTTTGCAACCGTTCTGTCGTCTAAGGATGAGAACCTCAAGGCCATCTTCCGGAAGGAGTTTCGGCTCTGGAAAGAATCGCACAAGGCGACCGCCGAGTGCATGCTGGCCGCCAAACACGTTCCGGATAAGGCGGACCAGGTGTCCCTTTGGAAGCTTTCCCTCCTCCGGGGTCTGAGGAAGGACCCTGACCTCGTTCATGAGGTCTCTATTGCTATGGGAGAGGGGAAGGAGTGTGCCAATCTCTTGGAGGCCATCTCTGACGTAGCCACCGAGAAGAAGGAGATCGGTGCAAAGTCCTCTCGGGAGAAGCTCCTTGCTCTCCGAAGGAATTTGGGGAAGGAAGACATTGTGTTTGCCGTCGGTCGTCTGAAGAAGTGCCTCCAAGATGGAGGCAAGGCAGGTTACACTGCACCCGACGACCTGAAGAAGAGGGCCCTTGAGAATGTACTCACCAAGTTTGAGTACACTGATGCCTCGGAGAAGGCCGCCGAAAAGCATGACAAGAAGATCGCTGCGTTGACATACAATGAGATTCTTCCTTTCGTTGAGAGGAAGGTAGAGGCGGCAGAGTTGCTTGCAGTGAAAGTCGCCATCGAGGGGTAAGGTTCCCGTTCCTCCTCTTCCCATCCCCATCATGAGTATGGGGCAGCTGCCTCAGGTTTGCGTGGGGGGTCTGGAAAAGGGAAAGGGGGGAAGGAGAAGAAAGGAAAGAAGAGGGAGACATCGTTTCAGTCTTCAGGAGACAGAGACGGAAATGCAGGTGCCGCTGCTGCTTCCAGTCAGGGCGGCTCGAGTTTATCCTCCCGCCCCTTTCCTAACTGCAGGCACCTGAAGCACTATGACGAGGCAAAGGGTTGCCCCGCCAAGAATGTCAGGTGCTCTGTCCCCAGATGTAATCAGACGGGGCACTATACCAAGTGCTGTCCGCTGAAGAAACAGAAGCAGCAGCAGGCAGCAGCTGCAGGGGTGAGGGTGCAGAAAGGGACCATGTTTGAGCTCCGTGAGGTTCCCCAGGGGACTTTCACGGACCAGGATTTTTAAATAACCCCTGGGCCGCCCCCTCCCAGTTCCAGTCCAGCCGCTGGGGGGGGGCAGGGGCCAGTGAGAAGGCTGGCAGTGGGCGTTTCGTGAGGGCAACCTTGCGAAATGCCGAGAAGAGGGGGTGGGAGTTTGGCGGGGAAACGGATGAAGTGAGAGTCGTTACGTCTGTTGAGAACTGACTGTACTGACAATTGAAACTTTTGTACTGGAAAGTGACTTTGAAAAATTTAGTTTTTAAAACATTAAAATAGATAGTTTAACCTTTAAACTAATTGATTTTCATAATTTATTTAAGACTATTTAAGCTTAGCAAGATGTTTAAAAAATGAAATAAAAAAATGTATATATAGAGTATATATTTTTTCAAAACCATAAATTGTCTGGTACCTATTATCGTAAATTAACGCTAAGACGAAAACATAATAAGAAATGCATCTGAATGGCTCTGAATCGATCTGATTGAAGCATTTCTTCTCATGATCATAACTGTTTTATTTTCAATTCATATGAGGCACTGCTCAACGGTGGGCGTGTCCGGGGTAGG
>JAHBMJ010001901.1:35197-60197 GCA_018398765.1 Chromera velia
GGGGGGGGGGGGGGGGGGGCATCTCAGTATATATCAAACATGCACACCCGTGAACGCCACCTGCAGAAATACGTGCACACAAATAGAAAGTCAGTCGAATCGCCAGAATACACATAAAAGCATGCATGCAAACACAACCTGTATCTTTAATTTGCATCAGAATGATACATGAAAGCAGGAAGACTGAAATTAGGAAAGCAATCGGATGGGCAGGAAGGCCGAAATCGGGAAATTTAAGGCAATCAGGCGAGCAGGAAGGCCAAAATTGGAAGGCAGTCAGGCCGCCAAGAAGACCGAAATTGGAAGACATGCATGTAGGCAGAAAGAACGAACTCTGGGAGGCAGTCAGACACACAAGAAGGCCGAACTTGGGAAGACAGTCGGGCCAGCAGGAAGAACAAAATTGAGAAGGCCATCGGGCAAGCAGGATAACCGAAATTAGGAAGCGTTAGAAGGAAACTTGGGCAGGAAGGAAGGCCAAAATAGGGAAGGCAATCAGGCAGGCAGGAAAGCCGAAATTGAGAAGGCAACCGGACAGGCAGGAAGGCTGAAATTGCAAAGTCAGTCAGGCAGACAGAAAGGCCAAAATTTGGAAAGCATGGAGGCAGACAGAAAGACCAAAATTTAGAGGGCAGTCAGGCAGGCAAGAAGGCTGAAATGGGAAAGCAGTCAGCATGGCAGGAATGCAAAACTCTGGAAGGCAGTCAGACAGGCAAGAAGGCCGAAATTGGGAAGGCAATCGGGCAGGCAGGAAGACCGAAATTGGAAGCGCGGCGAAGGCCGAAATTCGGAAGGCAATAGGGCGGGCGGAAAGGCCGAAATTGGGAAGCCATTTAGCTAGACAGAAAGGCCGAAAGCTAGAGGGCAGTCAAGCAGGCAAGAAGGGCAAAATTTCGGAGGCAGTCAGGCAGGTAGAAAAAAATACAGGCTCGGCACGTAGGGGTGCTGCTCTCTTTCGCAGTCTGAAGACTGCGGCCGTAATGAAAATGCACAGACTTACCTCTGAGCGACTCGAAGATGGACTGGAACACAAAACAAAAGTCTTTAGAAAGAGATCCACGACCTGTAAAGAGCAGAGAAGGAGGGCAGGGGTGAGCAACACACGCAAAGGGAGACGGCAGTTTTGTGCCTTGCCGAGGGCAGACCGGTCAGTCATTCAGAAACCACAATGGCCAGGTTGCAGCCATACAGGAACACTCACAGACATCGTACAAAGCCTTCTACATGCACCAAGAAGGCTCATCTCTGCAAACAAGATTTTTTCCATTCTCTCACTGGGAGGGGGGGGTGGACCCTCTCGCAAGGGTACGAAGCAGCCCAATTTCGTACCCCTGCGAGAGGGTCCACCCCCCCTTATTGCTGATGGAACAACACAAAACGAACTGACCTGATTGAGCGATCCAAACCAGTCCGCCAACCCTTCTAGTTGTCGGACAACTCCTTTGTACCGAGGCAACCACTCCCATGAGCAACCAGAGGTGTCCAGCCAACACAGATACCGGAGGGGGAAAAAACTCCGGAATTTGTAACCCCTCCAAAAATGAGGTTCTGGAATAAAAAGCTAAACACGATTTTGTCGTTGTCAAGCCTTCCAATACAATCCAATGGAATGCTTGATAATGAGATTTTGTGGATAGAGGCCCATTCTGTTGACCCGACTTTCTGAGTGGAGGAGAACTTTCTGAAGACCTGACTGAGAATTTTTCAGATCGGCATTTTGAATCAAATTTTTGATGGGTCAGCGCGCAGCTGGGAAGTGCTTTTTGGCCTTGGTGGCCGGCCAGGCCCTGGCCCGCAATGTGTAGCTTGCCTTCCGGGGCCGTCATATGGTTGGCCGATCTAAAATCGGCTCCCAAAATCTGCTTTCCGTCGAATGTTTCAAGTCGATCAGAGCACAACCTAGTACCGCCTCTCTCCCATCACACAGACTCGCTCTCCAGCGATGAAAGTAGGCTTTATCGAAAGCCCAGAAGATTGGCTTCTTTGCTTTTTCTTGGGTTTATGACATTCACTCTACTGGTTGGCCTGAGAGGGCAATTTCGATCTTCCATCACGAAGGGCATGCACGGCCCGTCTTCATGCAAAGGGGCCTACGAAGTTGCCCCAATAAAGCTTCTATTGAATCCTTTCCATGCGTACGCTCTAACAAGCTCTAAATGAGGAGCTGGAAAGGCTTTCTGGATGAGGAGGCCAGCTCTGGGTGGCCAGAAGGTGAGCCACTTTATGAATTTTTGCATATCTGTGCTGCAGGTCAGACTGAGCCTTTCTCGGAGGACCGTTTGTCGGTGCTTAGGTTTCGTAAGGAAGCATTACGGCTGGTAATCTCAGGTGATCTGAAGTTGTGGGAGTGAGGCGCAGCTCTTGTTTGTATGAGAATTTGGAGGTAGGGCTCCTGGGTGGACTAAGACCCAGTGGCTAGTGCCGGGCCTCACCCAGAAAAAGTAAGCTAGAACGCTGTGATGGCCGGTCGTGGGCAAGGCCCTCTGGCTAGAGGCCATGGATCGATCAGGCTTTCAGAAACTAAGCATTTACCTCTTGCACGGTCATAGTGCTCAACATTTATTTGGTTGAACTGCTTTCTGTAAGTGTCAAATCGGCAGATCTGTTTGCGGACATTCATTCTTACCTTTCATGGGGGTTGCCCGCTGTGTGCTCCCTCCTTACATCAGTGTGCGGATTCGGCGTATTCCATTAGAAGTAAAAGTTAGCTTGTTTGTGCGTTACACTGCGCATTGTCACATGCTTGCAGAGTCTGTAATCACTCCCCGACATATCAACATACTATAACTCTTTCACCTCACTCACGTCTAACAATTTCCAACATACACACCACAAACCCATTAAACTTTATCTTTAAAAGTTGTTCATACTTTCATGCAGATAAGAAACAATAAATAGAATCATTCTAAGTGCTTTAAAGACTTAGTTTTTTATATAAAATTTAGTGTAATATATAGAAAATTAAAAGTCACTTTCTAGTATAAAAGTTTCAATTGTCAGTACAGTCAGTTTAAGTCCTCTGTCAGTATGACGGGGGAAGACGATGGAGAGATGATTGCTAATTCTGGGGCCTCAAAGAGTCTGGTTCCCCTCTCGTTTGACAGGTATATTGTTTCGTATGTTGACCAGGCTGTCTCGTTTCGTCTCGCCTCTGATGCTGCCTCCCTCTCTGTGAGAGGGGTCAAGACATTTCACCTTCCGTTTATCAATGAATGGGGTGGTGTGCACATCGTTTCTGAGGAAGGGTGTAGTCACGAGTCAATTGGTCGTCCGTTGTTTGCTTGTGGGAGAAGAAAGTTGTCTCTTCCAGGGGAGGAGAGTCCCTCTGAACCTGGGTGGGTCTGGTTGAAGGATGTGCATGGGGAGAGGTTTTGTTCTCCTGATGATCAGACGGGTAATGTTCCAATTCTCCGTCTTGCGAAGGTTGAGGAAGCGGTTATTGCTGCCAACGTTTGTCCTTCTGTTTCTCTTTGTCCCCTCCGACAGTCTGCTCTCTCTGGGCAGGCAGAGATTTCTCCTGAGAACGGATCGCACCTTTTGTTTGTCCTTCACTCCCGTCTCGGTCATGCGACTGGGCAGCGTTTGCAGGCCACATTGAAGGAGAAGGGGGTAGGGGTACAATTTTCTGCGAAAGAGTGCAAAGAGGTGAGAGACACGTGCAAGGCATGTCGTGTTGTGAACTTTCGGAGGAGAAAGTTGAAGAGAAGAGGTGCAGTAGCGGGGACGCGAAAGCGTTCTCACAAGGGGGATGAGTCTTCTGTTCATGAAGACAATGAGGAGAAAGAGCCAGAGCCTGCGGGTCCAGGAGGGCAGTTCAACGCCGACATCTACCACGACCTGAAGGATATAAAGAGAAAGGGGATCGGGGGGTTTCGTTACATGTCTTTCATTGTTGATTTGCAGACGCGAAGGAAATCGTTGTGGGCGCTGCGGTCGAAAGATCATGCAGTACGTCATCTGATCTCCTAGATTTGTTGGTGGGAGAAAGCCGGCAAGGGGAAGCCGAAGGTCGTGCACTCAGACAACGGAGGCGAGTTCATTTCTGATCTCTACCTCTCGTTTTGTTCGTCAGTTGAGGGAGGGGGGGTTGCAACTCAGTTCGGTCCTCCTCTCACTCCCGAAGTGCAGGCATTTATTGAGAGAGTGAATGACGATTTCTTTTCTCTTTTGAACAAAGTTCTCTTTCAGCGTTCTCTTCCCTTTTATCTCTGGCCTGTCTTCATCCCTAGAATTGCCAATTCTCTGAATGAGGTGTTCACGGCTCGACTGGCCTTTTCCCGAATTGTGCTCTTTTTGGTGTGCGTTCGGGGGTGCCCCCTGTTACCCTGGGGGATGTTGTTCGCTTGTCCGATCCCTCTCGCCGTCAGCGTTTCGTTGCTGGCGGTCCTGTCAAAAAGAGTGAGAGAGCTCTTTTTTGGGGGGTGATCAGTCCGCAGTCCGTCTCTGTGTTGATTCGGAGAGGGAGACAGTGGAGGCCTCTTCGCGTTCACCTCAGCCACATTCAGATGGAGTTGTGGTTAGGGGTGGAGCGTATTGACTTTGACGAAGATGGCAGAAGCGATGTGGTTGCAGAGAGGGAGACAAATTCCGTTGTGGGAAGAGGATCCGTTTGGGTTGGTTGGGGAGAAGAAGACAACCGGTCAGATGCAGACAATGCAGAGACTGGGGGTGAGGCGTCTGATGAGGACGTTTCTTATCCGGTCCGTCAGCTCTCTCGTTCTCCCTGAGGCGTTAGCATGCCTCGTTTGCAGGGTGTTCTTGCCCGATGGTCAGATGGGGCCCTGTTCCCAGGGCAGATTGTGAGGGAGGGGGAAAAGCAAGTGAAGAGCATCACAGCAGCACGGTTGAAGCAGAGGGATGATGGAAGTTTCTTTCCTGCCGAGCTGGAGACAGTAAAGCAGAAAGACATTGTGGAGCGGTTCGAGCTCCCCGCTGATGGACAGCTTCCCCCTGCTGTGCTTGATAGACTTGCTGAGCAGGCACCTCCTGTGCTTGATCCTGTTCCCCCTATCCCTTCAGACGAAGTCCCGGTAGACGTTGATGTCGTTGCCGACCAGGCAGCCGAGGAAGCAAATACCGCCGAGTTCCTTCGGTGGTCTGAGATGTCCAAATCTCAGAGGAGGAATCAGATCCGTGAGCGTAGAAGGAGAAGGAGAGAGATAAAGGAAGCACGGATTGCAAAAGCCCTCGACACGCACTTTGAGATTGCGTGTGCAGTGATGAAAGGTGAGAGGGCGNTTGCAACTCAGTTCGGTCCTCCTCTCACTCCCGAAGTGCAGGCATTTATTGAGAGAGTGAATGACGATTTCTTTTCTCTTTTGAACAAAGTTCTCTTTCAGCGTTCTCTTCCCTTTTATCTCTGGCCTGTCTTCATCCCTAGAATTGCCAATTCTCTGAATGAGGTGTTCACGGCTCGACTGGCCTTTTCCCGAATTGTGCTCTTTTTGGTGTGCGTTCGGGGGTGCCCCCTGTTACCCTGGGGGATGTTGTTCGCTTGTCCGATCCCTCTCGCCGTCAGCGTTTCGTTGCTGGCGGTCCTGTCAAAAAGAGTGAGAGAGCTCTTTTTTGGGGGGTGATCAGTCCGCAGTCCGTCTCTGTGTTGATTCGGAGAGGGAGACAGTGGAGGCCTCTTCGCGTTCACCTCAGCCACATTCAGATGGAGTTGTGGTTAGGGGTGGAGCGTATTGACTTTGACGAAGATGGCAGAAGCGATGTGGTTGCAGAGAGGGAGACAAATTCCGTTGTGGGAAGAGGATCCGTTTGGGTTGGTTGGGGAGAAGAAGACAACCGGTCAGATGCAGACAATGCAGAGACTGGGGGTGAGGCGTCTGATGAGGACGTTTCTTATCCGGTCCGTCAGCTCTCTCGTTCTCCCTGAGGCGTTAGCATGCCTCGTTTGCAGGGTGTTCTTGCCCGATGGTCAGATGGGGCCCTGTTCCCAGGGCAGATTGTGAGGGAGGGGGAAAAGCAAGTGAAGAGCATCACAGCAGCACGGTTGAAGCAGAGGGATGATGGAAGTTTCTTTCCTGCCGAGCTGGAGACAGTAAAGCAGAAAGACATTGTGGAGCGGTTCCAGCTCCCTACTGATGGACAGCTTCCCCCTGCCATACTTGACAGACTTGCTGAGCAGGCACCTCCTGTGCCTGATCCTGTCCCTCCTGTCCCTTCAGACAAAGTCCCGGTAGACGTTGATGTCGTTGCCGACCAGGCAGCCGAGGAAGCAAATACTGCCGAGTTCCTTTGGTGGTTTAAGATGTCCACATCTCAGAGGAGGAATCAGATCCGTGAGCGTAGAAGGCGAAGGAGAGAGATAAAGGAAGCACGCATTACAAAAGCCCTCGACACGTACTTTGAGATTGCGTATGCGGTGATGAAAGGTGAGAAGGCGTGCAAGTTGCTAGCGAGAGAGAACGATGCGAAGGGGCACATTCTTACCACCGAGGAAGAGATTGTACAGGGTCTCTTCAAAGAGTCCGATCGAAAGGAACTCGCTCGTTGGTGTCTCTGTTCTGTATTTGATCTCTCTACACAAACACTGCAGATAGAGAAGGAGGTCATGACAAGGCGATTACTCTTCGGTGGGTGAGGACCTAGAAGTTGAAGGAGGGAAAGAGGGTTACAAAGTCTCGTCTCGTAGCGAGAGGGTTCCAAGACTTTCATGATTAGTCGGTGCTTGAGACCTACTCTGACACAGCAGACGCAAGTCTGGCTAGAGTTGCCTTCCTCTGGGCCATCTCAAAAGGTCTGCAGGCAGCCAAAATGCACGTGTCAACTGCGTTCCTGCAGGCGCCCATGAAAGACGCAGTGTGGCTGCGCCTTCCATCCGACCTTCCTGTAGAGGTCTATCCCGGCCTCCGTACTGGTGTCTTCGTTTGCATTCAGAGGGCTGTTTATGGCCGGAAGGATGCCCCAAAGGTCTACACGAGTTACTTCAAGAAGAAGGTGAGCAGCCTGGGGTGGACTGAGATTGCTGAGTCGATTTTGGTCAGAAAGAACAAGAACGGTGAGATCGTTGCTTTGCTTGTTATGCATGTTGATGATCTCTTCATTTTTTCTCCTTCTGTTGATGAAGACGTGAAGCAAATCCAGGAGCTTTTTGATACAGACCAGCCAGAGAGAATGGACAATGGAGAGCTTCATTCTTATATGGGTATGTCCATTCGGATGCGTCCTGATGAGATGTTGCTTGACCAGTCCACGTATATTGAGGGAATGGTGAAGGGAGTGAGTGAAGAGGTAAAGAAGCCCTTGACTGAGAAAGATCTCCTATTGCCTGAGACTGCAGAGACTGACATGTCCTTGCAGGAACAGTAGCAGAAGAATGTGGGGTGTTTGGGGTGGGCTGTTAAGACCTAACCTCTTCTTTCCTTCCTGTTTTCCCACCTTTCCTGCTTTAATTCCCGTCCGTCTCGTGAGTCCGTTCTTGCGAGTGAGAAGGCTCTCTAGCATGCATTCAAAACTTTCCGTCCTCTGTCTCTTCGTTCTGTTCCCTCCCTTCTAGTTCTGTTGGTATGGGGGGATGCGTCTTATCAATTGCACAAGAAAGAGGGTAGACTGGGCGTCGAGATGCAGTTAGTTAATAAAGGAGAGCTTACCAATCTTGATGAGATCGGTGAGCACAACACTATGTATTGGCTGAGCAGGAAGATAGGAAGAAAGCTGGGGTCTACAACTTCTGCAGAGCTTCTTGCAATGAGAGACGCAGTGAAGATGTCCTGGTCGTTCATTCATTTTGTGCAAAAGTTGTGGGGTGAGATGCCTCCGGTTATGGTGGTGACTGACTTTCAGCCGCTGATGCATCAGATTGGTTCCAAACAGTGTAAAAGCGAGCCAAGAATGCAGGGAGAGTTGGAGTACATTTTGGAAAATTTGATGGAGTTGGGAGTAAAGGTTCGTTGGATCGAGACTGGGTCAATGCGTGCAGACAGACAGACCAAGTTCCTTCATTGCAGTTAAGTGTTTCTCTCTTTTAGTCTGTCTTCCTGTTTGTGTTTAGTTCAGACAGGGGGTGATTTGTAAGAGTAAACGCATGCATCCAAGCGTACGTTAGGTGGGCGCCAAGCGTTCTATGAGTGCGCCAGCCGTCCGCGTGAGTGAAAAGTATTGCGAGCGGCGTGAACGCATGTTTGAGTGCATTAGCGTCTGACTCCTTGATCGAATAGTGAGGCTGTACGAAGGCTCGGTCTGCTCAGTTGGTTCATGATAGAGAGCATCCTCAGATGGCAGTCTGATCAGTCTGTGTGTCACGTTTAGAGCATCGAGGTCCCACGTATTGGATCGAACGCGCGGTCTTCGTTTAAGTAAATTTTAGATTGCCGTCTCCTTGAATTTCTCTGTTGTTACTGAATGGATTTTCCTGTCTGGACTGAGGACTGCGATCCGGTAGCTCAGACTTCTCGTTTAGCTGTTTGAGCGTTACCCATTTTCGTTACCTGACTGTTCTAGGTAACGTTTACCATCACACCTGGCGGCAGAGCCCTGGAGCCCTGGTGCCCTGGTGCCTTGGCGGCGGAGCCCTGGAGCCCTGGTACCCAGGAGGTAGTTTTCCGAACCAGAACCGTTTGTTTGGACCTTTGACCACCATATGCAGCCTCTCATATATGGGGACGCGGCATGCATATGTGAAAAAACTGGCCCTCAATCATCATATGCAGACTAAAAACAAAAAACGAAAAAAAAATCTTGACATACGGCGGAACGCGCGCGCAAATCGCGCGTGTCTGTTGCTTGTTTTTTCTTTTGTTTTTTCGTCGACGTACGTGTATATTTGCAGCGTGTATATATGTATATATCTGCTAAGAACAGACTTCAGAACAAAGTACGTTCTCTCCTGCCCTGCCAAATAGACCTCTCTAGTGAAAGTCCAGTCGAACCGCAAGAGACTTGATGTACTCTTGCTGGAAGGAACGTCTTTTTATTTGAAGAACAATCCCGGGTCTAGATTGTGAAGATACAGCAGGTAGGGAAGGGTCGAATCGATCCATCATGCGGCCGTCCGGGTGTTGTCCGGCGTCGCCAAAGGAGGACGTGGAGGCCACAACAGAGCAGAGTACTCGAGATGCAGGAGATGTGGACAGCTCGCGTACTGAGGACACTTTTTGTGCGTCCAACAGTCGAACAACAACAGAGAGTGGGTGTATTTCCTTGCCCGGACTTCCTCCTACTTCCGTTGCTGCTGTTGCAGCCGCTGCAGCTGCGGCTGCAGGAGCCAGTGCGATATTAACAAACAATCTAGCACAAGGAGCTTCATCCTCTTCTTCAGGTGCACCCAGTGCTCCAGTGGATGACGCGACGAACGCTCTGAAGGCCGTTTCGTTGATTTCCAAACAAGGTGCGCCGCGAACTTCGCCCAGTCTTTCCTTCCCTTTGCAGTCTTCCTCGCCTACAAGTCCGACATACGCAGCAGCAAACGCCAGAATTGCAAACAACATGGCTCTGGAAGTGCTGGCCACAGCAAACAAGCACCGCGGGGTGTCCTACAAGCAGATCACCACACACCCAGAGACAGTGCGAGAACTGGAAATGATTCTGGATCAGCCGATACCGTTCAACTTGTTGCAACGGTTCACAGGTCTGGTAAAGCTTTCCTTCATGCACCAGTCGCTGACCTCTCTGGAGGGTATCGGGAAATGCCCTCATCTGGAGGAATTGTGGGTGAGTGAGAACAATCTTTCCTCCCTGAAGCCTTTGAGGGGGTGTAAGTGCCTGACAACTTTAGATGCCAGCTTCAACCGTTTGTTGACACTCGATGACGGGGCCCTGGATGGGTTGAACAAACTGAGCCGCCTATGGGTGGGGGGTAACAGGCTCAGATCACTGGAGGGAATCGGTTCTGCAGTCTCGCTGACAGAGCTCAACGCAGCAAGCAACAAGATCGATGCGCTTGGAAAGTCACTCCTTCCGTGCAAGAAACTTCGGAAACTTCTCTTGGCGGACAACCGCATCTTTTCCCTTTCTGACATCGACGCCCTGACCCGCCTCCCCAGTCTCAGCCAGCTTCACTTTTCGGACCCTGACTGGGGCGAGAACCCCCTCTGCTCCCTGTGCAACTACCAGACCTACGTGCTGTACAGGCTCCCTTTGCTTCAGGTTTGTTTGTTGTTTGGACTGAAACACTCTCTTCGTCTCTTTCCCTCTGTCTTCTCTACAACGAACGAGGCAGAATGATGGTATACGTGGAATTTTGTGCTTTCACTCTCCTGACGTCTATATATAGGAAAGTGTGTCTTCAGTGTGACTGCATTCCATGACGTTGGTTTCTGTGTGCTTGCGATTCATGTCCAATCGACAGTGGAAAAACCTGTAACCCTCCGTATATCCGTGTGTATTGCAAGAGGTATCCTCCCTCCCTCCCTCATCCTGTCAATTGGCCCTCCTCTGCCGGCCTGCCTGTCTGGCTCTCTGACTATCGTTTGGATTCACAGGCTGGACTTGTTCTTCCCTTCTTCCCTTCTCCCCTGTCTCATAGGAACTGGCTGACACACATATCCTGTGCTGTTTGGCCTGTTCATATTCCGAGCAACTATTGGCTGATCATTCTGCTTCCCCCATGCACATGCATGCAGGTGTTCGACCAGAGGAGGCTGGGTCCCGAGGCTGCACGCATAGCCGAAGCGACCTACCTCAAAAAGCGGCTCTACTACCATATGAGAATCAAAACAGTCAAACGACAGGTAGGTAAGTGAGTGAGAAGGGAAGGTAAATTGGCGTTCTTTCTCCATCCGCTGGTGTTTTTCTTCTTTCGGGTAGCACAGTCGTCCGTCTTTGCTTTTTTGATTTGCATTTCCACAGCGAAACCTCCTTTTTGTGCGTGACGTATTTGGAGACATTCTGAGCGTTCGAGCTGATCTCTGAAGATGAACTCTTTTTGATACTGGCTGCTGATTTGGGCACTTTTTCATTTGTCTTCAATCAAAATTTTGTGCTGTACATTTTGACGCGGTGTTCTTGCCTTTTTCTTTTGCGCAGTTGACAAACGCTCTGAGCATCTGCGAGGACAGGGCGGTGTGTCTTCGGAAGGCCGTGCTGAGGGAAGCGCAGGCTTTGAACTCCCATCTTAGAAAACTTGCGGTGTTCAACAGAGAAAACGCACGCAGGCAGGGGGAGACGGGGACAAGTGAGAACGAATTCTCAAACAATCAGCGTGGTGCCTCCTCTCTCTCTTCATCTTCCTCTTCGTCATCCTACTCTTCGGCAGTCGCCGTAGAGAGGGTCCAGTGTGAGCAGAAGAGGTCCGCACTCAGCTCGAGGGAGACGGAGCGACTGCGCGTGCTGGAAGATCTCCAAAAGGTCAGCGAGGATTGAAGAGAAAAGCACTGTAGTTCGGGCGTATGGAGAAGGCATCTTAGAAGAGCTTCAGAGCGTGGGAAGGAGGGGATAATTTGGAGGGAGTCTGATACTTTCCGTGTATCTGCGTCCTGCGATTTTCCTCTTGACTTCTGTGCGCCAAATGCATTGCATGAGTGCTTCTATCTCTTTTCAGCCAGTGAGCGGCAGGTGTTGATAACAACCTTCTTGCTTCAAGCTACTCTTGCTGGGGAGACATTCGTACCGATTTGCCTGAGCCTGACAGGGTTTGTGTGTGTGTGTGTGTGTGTGTGTGTGTCTTTTTTCTCGTTTTCCTATGTGTAGAGAATCAGACAAAAAGTTACTTTCCTTCTGCTGCTGTGCTGCTCTGGCTTTCTGCAGATGCATGAAAACGTAATTGCTCGTATGAAGAGCTTGCGTCACTTGTCGGTCTCTCGCCTTCTCTCCGAGCTGGAGTCGGGTGGGAACACAAGACTTGAGCTCGGCACTCCAGCAGATCTGTGGTTCGACCTGGCGGCACGGAGAGTAGCTGCATCGTTCCGACCTGAGGACTTTGCACGATTCGGCATTGTTGGAATTCGGTTAGTTCGTCTTTTTTGTGTTGCTATGAAGAGAGCAAAGACGGGCTACAGCAGACACATCATTTCAATTTCCTTCATTGATTTGTCATACGAGCCAAGCCAAAGGAGAGCGTGAATTCTGCAAGACAAGGGAAACGCATGGGTAGTCGGGAAACGGATAAAAAGCACCAGCGCGAAAAGAGGATGGAAGGACCAAAGAAAGAAAGAAAGAAAGAAAGGATCAAAAATTGAACGGCCTTGAGAACCACTTTTTGCCAAAATGAATGCTGATTTCTTCTTTCCTTCCTGCGCTTCCACTGGCCTCCCTCCCTTGCAGAATTCGAGGGGTTACCCGGATTCACAATAGAAGTTTGAGGGCAAAGTTTGAGGAATGCTGGTCAGTCAGTCAGACAATTGACAATGTCTTCAGCCTGCCCGTCACGTTTATGTGGATAGACCCGTAGATGATCCCGTCGCTGACCAACTCACTCACTAATCCCGCCAATGACTCACGCTTATCTCCAGGGAGGCAGCGAGACGGCAGCAACGACGGGCAATGAAATCTTTGCATGTGCCTGTACGCGGATTTCTTGTTGACCGTGCGGACGGTCCTCTTCTTTGTTGCAAACTCCTTTTCTTCCCTCTACTCTTTCAATTTGGCCTGTTGCCTGCAGCGACCGTTACGGGACGGAGAGCATCTTGAGATTTCTTCCTGTTGCTGCTGGTGGGGCTGCAAGTGCTGAAGGTGTGGAGGTTCTCCTTTACGGGGAGGACCCGGAACATCCTGGGGACCTCGACAGGTGAATGGGGGAAGAGGGGGGGAGGGAGATTGGAACAAAGAAAGATGAGAGAGCGCATCTGCTTTGGTGGTTTGTGGAGAAGTGAAGGGCTCCTCTGTGAATAGCGGGCCAAAAGATAGACCAAAACAGAGAGTGGGAATGACGGTGAAACCTAGATTGTTGCTGGAATGGAGGAAGGGAGAGTACAGATAAGCCGAACCTGGTGCAGAATTTGAGGCCCATTTTTGTTTCTTTGTCTTCTCTCTGTGCCTCTTTCTTTTTTTGCCTGTGTGGTCGTGTCTGTTTTTCTTTCTTTTTGTTCCGTAATTTGTTCTTCGCTCTTGTCTGTCATATATACATTGCAGGATTGCTGAAGAGGGTTTCGGGTGTCTGTACAGCTGCAACCCTGAGGACTCCTCTCGAGGATCGGGGGGGTGGACTGCAGAGGGGGGACACTCCAGCCTGGAGGGAGACTCCTCATCATCCTCATCATCCTCGGACAGGAAGACGAAGAAATCGTCCTTTCGGCCTCCTCGGGCTCCGTTCATTCCCCTGACAAACTCCTTTGCGGTCGCTGAAGGGCCCCGGCTGAATGCCTATTTGGAGAGTTCAGAGGGGAAGATGATACAGAGAGCATACGACAGGTTGGTTGGGTGGTCGGCTCTTTTTTCAGAAGAAAGAAAAGCAAACGCAAACGCAACGGTGAATTTGACCCATAGAGAACCGACCGATGATTTTCAGTCAGAGGAAACGATGGCCCACCAGCCCTGAGGCAAAACGAGAGGGACGTTTCTCCATTGCAAGAACCGATTTGTAAAAGCGCTGAAGAGTGTATGCATGTCTTTCACCTCTAAGGGCCTTTTTTGGTCAGAAACTGCAACTGGTCACTAGGGCACGAATCTCTTTTCTTCTCTTCTGAACACGCGACTTTTCCCTTCTTTTTGTTCTTTTCGATTCTTTGGCGAAAACGCTGGGAACAAAAATGCTCCCGTGCGGGAAGGCCATCTCCCGATTTGCTTCGCTCTTTGCCTTCTTTGCAGTGTCTTTGAGATGCAGTTGCGAATTAAATGCGTTGACACACAATGAATGACTCTCGGAGCAAACTCTCTTCTCTCTCTACTCATTGAATTGAACTTACAACTTAACCTTTTCTCTCTCTCTCTCGGCTCTTTCGATTCTTTCGCTTGCAGGCATCAGCCCCGCGCTCTGTGTCCTGACCACACTGGGAGTGCTGCCCTTTCAGGCGACGGTCCCAAAACACCAAACAATCATCTGATCTCACAGACAGTGGACGGGTCAGAGGACCCATCTGCCCCCTCTCCGTCTGTTCCCTCAACAGCGCCTCATGGGGGCGCATCTGCCTCCTCTCGGAGGTGCATGCGTCTGCCTGCAGGGCAGGTTCTCGTCTGCCTGGCCAATGTGCGGAAGAGCGCAGAAGACGATCCCCCGTGTTTCACCGAAGCCGCACCAGGGGCCGTGTGGAGGGCCTTCCCCTCGAGTCGCGCTCTGCAGACTCACCCCGGAGTTAGGCTTTCAGACTGTGACTCGGACACAGAAAGGGAAGCTCCCCAGCCTTCCGAAGGCGCCTCCTCTTCCCCTGGAGTCCCTTCCTCTGCTTCCGCTTCAGCCTCACTGCAGCCCTCTTCTTCCGGCCTCCAGCGGGAAGAGAGTGAAAGAAAGGACACGGCGTCGGTGGCAGGGGAGGAGAAGGAGAAGGAGAAGCCAAAAGAGAAAGAGAAGGAAAGACGAAAGACCCCACCCAAACCACCACAGCCCCTAATGGCTGTATACAGGAGAAGAATCGTCCCTCCCGGAGCAAACAGCCGACAGTGTGCTGCCAGGCGGGCCCTTCTCCAGCCAGGACAGCACAACTTGCCTTCCGGGGCCTCCGCACCGAGTCCTCCCCGGAAGCCCCCACCCCGGAAAGGGGGGGGCTCTGATCCTTCCCCTGACAAACCAGGAAAGATCTGGTGGGTCCTCAGTCCGGATCTAGTCTACCCTGACTGTGTAGTTTCCTTCGACTACATATACGAAGATCAGGTAGGATCAGCACAGCAGTCGAATGAGGGCAGCAGAGACGGGGCCTCCTCATGCGGACAAGATCAGTCTCCTCAGGAAAAAGAGAAGGCGGTGACACGAGGGTCGCCAGAGGGACCGGGGGGTACGGGCTCCCAGTCTGCCACCACAGAATCTTCTGGAACGATCGCGACAGTGGCAGCCCCTGCCCCTGCGGCTGCTTCCTCTGCTCCCACCAAGAGGGAGAGGGGGGAGTACTCAAAGGGTTCGGGGGGTCTTGCTCGAGGGGGGGAGAGAGAGAGAAGGGGGGGACTGAATGCGTCATCCGCCTCTCATGGAGCTGAGGCAAATGACGCCGGTGAGAAAGGGGGGGGAGGTGCGGGGGGGCAAAAGGGAGCGAATGAAAGTTTGTTGGATGGAGGACCGGGACGCGAGCTTCCTTCCGGATGTTTTGTGTATGGATCTGGGGGGGGGTCGTCAGGTCCTCCTCAAGGGTCGCCTGTGGACTCAGATGAGGAAGAAGATCCGATGCCGGGAGGGCGGGGGAGTGGAACGGAGACCGGAGGACTGCACAGGGCGACAGCGAATGATGTGACCGGAGGTGCAGATGTTACGGGTGGGCATGCAGCAACGTCGGGGTTCTTCCTCACAGGGCAGAACAAGTACGGGCCCTTCAAAACTGTTATCAAGTAGGTGTATAAGAGAATAATGCATGATTGTGGCGGTGCATGGATGGCCTGTTTGATGACGAAATGCATAGGTGATAGAGAGCGTTGATGTTTCTATCACAGAGTGAGAACAGATTGTTTGCCTTCCTTCAGCAGTTAACTGAATCAGACAATTCTCTCTCCTTCTGCTTTCTTCGGCTGAATGTTCATTCAGACGGTCAAGCATACTGCTCCACACCCCGAACCATACATGGATGGAGTCTTTTCCCTCTTGCGTTTCTGTTTCACGGTAAATATACTTGACAGCCTTGGAGCAATGGGATGCAATCAATGTCTTGCAGCCACTTTCGCCACTGCTGCTCCCTCATCGCCCCTATGTCCTTCCATGAAGGGAAGGCGGGGGGTGGGGCGGGAAAGGAAGTCGCAGGGGAATTCGGTGGAAGGGAAAACCGGGAGCGGGACAGGGAGAAGGAGAGGGACAGGGAAAAAGAGAGGGAGAGAGATATGGCCTCTCTCTGTCTCGAGGGTTTGCCTCCCAACGTGCCGGCCTTCCCAGAGATGCACGTCATCTTCCCGTCCACCTTGTCGGACCCTCGTCTCACGTTCCCCTTACGGCCTTCAGAAAGCAGAGCCGGCGCAACAGAACAGGGAGTCCCGGGAGTGCCCGTCGCCGCACCCACGCCCGAGCCCCACCCTTGCAGAGAGCCCGCCCAACCGAGAATGTCCACTTTATTGAATTTGGACCTAAGCAACAGAGGTCTTCAACGAATTGCACACGGAGTCTTTGACTGTCTCCATTCTCTCCGTCACCTTGATCTTTCACACAATCAGATCGAGAGCCTAAGTGCTGTGTTTCCAGGGAAGCATGGGAAGACGGCTGTCTGCACAATTCCTTCTTTGACGTCTTTGGACCTCTCCTTCAATCTGTTGGAGAGAGCAGCGGCTCTCCCCGGAGTTCCTGGGCTGAGGCGACTGGATCTGTCGTTCAACCCCCTTCTCTTTGTTGAAGATGTGGGGGAGCTTGGTCAGTCGGGTGGTCGGCAATCGGTTTTGCTTTTCTTCAGAGGCGAGGTGTAGTATAGTGTTGGAAAGACTTTTTCTAATTTCTGGTCGCTTACCGCCTTTGTCTCCTTGCGGGATGTACAGTTCATTTGAAGGAGCAGAGAATGTCGTGGAGGACTCAGAAGAAAAGAACGCGAGAGAGTCACCCAATCGCTGCTTGGAATGCAAGGTGGGAAGACACCACGTGCACTAAGAGAGAGCTTCTCGGACCACTCCTTTTTTCTCGCAGCACGAACAAGAAATTTCCTCGATGTTATGACTTCCTTTTACGGCATTCTTGCATTTGCATACATCGTCGTTTGATCACTCCTTCCTTCTTCTGGAGTGCTTCATGCAGCTTCTTGGGTCTGCGGGTTGACCTCTCTTTGTCTTCGACACACGCCCCTAGCCTCCCACTGGAATTACAGGCGAACGGTTCTGACCAGTTTCCCCGCCCTGACCGAGTTTGACACCCGTCCCGTCCTCCCACAGGAGCGGGCCGCCCTCCCTGTGGGCCTCTCACCTGCTTCGGGAGGTTTCTCCATTTCTCCAAGGAGAATTCTTCAGAGAGCGGTTGACCTCTCTGGCCCATCAGACACCCCAGTTCACTATCCAATGGCTCTGCCTCCGCCTGCAAAAAATGAAAGAGGAGCGCCCATTTTTGATGGCCGATGGAAAGGAGAGGGAGAAGACACAGAATCTCATAATCAGAAAGAGTCAAATAATGCTGAAGGAGCAGAGACACAGCAGAAGAAAAGAGCATTGAAGGGAAAGGAGAAAGACGGGGGAAATGACGATTTGTCGTCCCATTCATGTACATCTCCAAATGACAGGACTGTGAGAACAGAAGAATGGTCTTCGCCTTCCCGTTTTGCCTCGTCGCTCTCACTTTCCTTCTCTCTGGGGTCTGCTCTCGGCGTCTCCCTCCCTCCCTCTTCATCTTCCTCCTCGTCCCCCTTCCCCCAAAGTAGTCAGATGACCGTCCCCCCCATCACCTCACTAGACCTCTGTCCATGGGCGTCTCTAGTCGAGACTTTGGACCTCCAACGCCTCGAGCTCTTGGTGGGTTTTTTCTTCCTTTGGAGAGGCAATCAGCGGAGCAAGAAGTAGCACGTTGCCTGCTTACTTTCCCTCCATCCCGTCTTTCGCCCTGCTGTTTCAGCTCGCGCCAGACACGCATCCATCTCATGAAAGTGCTTTTTGACGCTCCAACATACTCCACGATTTTGATCTTTCTCTCAAATACCCTTGTCTCCTGCCTCTCTCTTTCTCTCCTTCTGCAGAGAATTCCGGACCTCTCTGCGCTAACTCGTCTCCGGAGACTGAACTTGTCGGACAATCACCTGACGGACCTCTCTTGCGCGTCTGGGTGCAAGCAACTCCAGGAATTAATGGCCGAGTCCAACGAAATCGGGTCATTCAAGGAGGTTGTAAAGCTCTCACAACTGCGCTGCCTCGATTTGGCGTCCAACCAAATCTCAGATGTGCCTGAGTCCCTGGCAGAGCTCACACAGCTCTCACAGCTCAGGTGGGGGCTGCAATCGGGTAGAGGGAGAGGATTCTGCGTGAAGATGAAGAGAAAAAGAAAACCAACTAGAATCCAAACAAAAGAGGGGCCCGTGCACACAATCGCAATTAAGAATGCACTCACTGGACCCGATCTTCTCGTTTCCCGTGTCTCTTCTCTCTCACACAGAAGCTCTTCGCAAAGAGTGAAGCGCATTCCTGCTTCTCTAAACTGATCTTCTTCCTTCCCCACGATGTTTGCGCTTTACCGGTCCTGTCTGCCCCCCTTGCTTCCTCTCAAATGGATGCGTGCAGTCTTGACGGAAACCTGATTGATTCTCTGGACGCCTTCGCGTCGTTGGACAACTTGAGCGAGCTCTACGCAAGCAACTGCCTGATTGAGGAGGTCAGGGCGCTCCTGGCCCTGAAACACCTGAACAAACTCCTAATCCTCGACTTGGGAGGCAACTCCGTCTGCAGCGCTCCTGACTACAGACAGTATGCGGTGTTCCATCTGCAGGTAGGTGGGTGTGTGGGTGGGGGAGCGATGACAACGCGATGGCAAATTCGGAATCGAACTGTCTCTTCTGTGTCTGCTGCCTCTCCTCTCCCCTCATTTTGTCACAGTGTCTCCCGCTTTCAGATCTTCTCGGTGTTGTTTCCTGAGGCAGAAGGTCTCTTCCCCTTGTTCTGCATCTCGACCATCAAATCGAATCTGCGTTGCTTCTTTCGTATTGCATAGGCTCAATCACTGCAACTGGATCAGTGAAAGTTCCTTCTCTTCTCCCTGCTCTCCCGTGAACAGAAATTGAAGGTTCTCGACAGCGTTGGCGTCTCTCACCTTGAGCAGGTCTGTTGTCTGGTTGCGGACAAGAGGGGTACAGTGAGTGTGTGTGTGCGTGTGGGCCGGGGGGNGGATGTCTCTTGCTTCTTTCTTCCTCCGCTTCTCTTTCAGCTTTGTTCCGTGTTGATTTGAAATGAAGAAACACGTCTACATGAGAGAGAGGGCCATTTCCAATGCAAATGCACCTGCAAGTGTCACCACAGATTCATCGCTGCAGTTAGTCATGGATTTCCCCCTTTTGTTCAATTTCGCTATCCCACACACACCTCCCTGCAGGCGAGTGCCAGGGACAGGTTCGCAGGGAAGCTGACCATCGAGCTCTTGGAAGACAGACTCGGAGCGTCTGCTTGCTACTCGTACAAGTCAGTGAGTGAGTTGAGTGAATGGGGGCTTGGACAGGGGACGAAGTGGGGGGGAGGCGAACAGTAGGGGAAAAGTTTCTTTGTGAATGACAAAAGAAGAGATGGCTGAAAAAATTGGTGTGGAGCTGCGCCCTCGAGGTTCTTTTTGCTTGCTTGCTACCTTTATTTAAGAAGAAGATGAGGAGGCGGAACGAAAGGAAGGGACGAAGAAGAAGAATCGAAAAAGGCACACCGGAAGTGATGAAGCGCTGTTTGTGTGCGTGCGTACAGATGGGTGCATATTCGCGTGTGCGTATGTGCAGGGTGATTGATCTCTCCAATTCACGTCTGCGTGACGTGGGCGTCCTCTTGAACGATGAGTTCTTCCCCTCTCTCAGGTCGGGGGCAAGAGGAAAGGGGGAATAGCGGGGGCAAAAATTTCTATGCTGTTTAAGAAAATACGTCTAGTTTTTTTCTGCCCTTTCTTTTGAGATTGATGAAATCGGACACTTCTTCTTCTTCTTCTTCTTCTTCTTCAATCCTTTTTGATTCACGCAAGAGGTGTCTTCAAAAGGGTGGGAGTTCTAGCCATGGCCCTCTTCCCAAATCAAATCCGGGGCCCAAAGATATTCTCTAGCTCGTATGCTTTTCCGCTTCACATCGCTCTCGCTTCTTTTTTTTGTTCTTTCTGTTTTTGTAAGCGTAGCCCCTTTTCCGTCGCCTCTCTTTCTCCTTCGATGTCCCCTCGTCTAGCTTTGATTGCATTCTCGATCTCCCTTCGTGTCGTTTTGCTCCTTCAGAGAGTTGAACTTGGACGGGAACCTACTCTCTTCAGTCGCGTCTCTTGGGCCTCTCCCAAAGCTGATGGTCAGTCTCTCTCTCCCTCTGTCTGTCTGGCTTTTCGTCTTTCTGTTTGCAGTAAACGCTCGGTCAGGCACGTAGGCACACTCGATCCATCAGTCTACAGAAATGAGGGCATGAGCAGTCGTGGAATGGCTCAAAGGACCATAAAGGGAAGGATTTATCAGTCAAGTCAACACTTTGGAAAGAAGGCAGATGACCAAGAATCTTGGCCTCACCTCAGCGCATTCGTATGACTCCCCTGTCCATAATTGTACGTTGACATGCAGGCGCTTCGACTGAACAGAAACAAGCTGGAGCTCGACAAGGCCTTCGCACCGACAGACAACAACGCAGAGGACCAGGAACCTCAGGCACCCCCTGCAGGCCTCCCATCACTGCCCTCTCTCCAGGTCGGTCTGCACTCATTCAAAAATGAACAAACAAACAAAAAAATTTGCCGGACCGGTAAGCAGTCAGGGGACTGAGGGGGTTCCACAGAAGTTGTGCAAGATTCTTGGCTGTATCCTTTTTCAGAGGACCCCGGTTTTCGCACGTTTTCTTGCCGCAGATGGAGACTCCCACAGACACAGTGGAGTGACAGAAATATCTTGCCCATGCACGCGTCAATTCTCCTTAATCCCCCCCCCCTTTCTGTTGTGCAGGTCCTAGAGTTAGGACAAAACGGAATCAGCGACTTGAAGCCCTTCGAGCGTCTCGCCCCCCACCTGCACAACCTGAGGGTCCTCAACCTCCAGGGGAATGAGATCTCCAAGTCAGCCAGGCAGCCTCCTCGCTTGTTTCACTCTAAACGTTTTGCTGCTGCTTGCAGAAAAATGAAGCCCGCGTCAGCTTATGTCGACGTTCTCGTAGCTTTCTGAGCTATATCGTGCGAAAGATGGCTTCAAGCCGCTTCTTCTTGACAGTCTGTGTTGACCCTTTAAGCTGCCCTCCCAGTATTTGCACAGAAGTTTCCGGCATACATCAGTCAATTGTCTCCTTTCTTCTGCATTTTTCTTATTTCAGGGTGGAGGGCCTGTCCGGTTTGAAGAGCCTGAGAGAGTTGGTGCTTGACCGCAATAAGATCAGACAGCTGGACGCAGGGAGCTTCGAGGGCCTCCGATCTCTGAGGGAACTGCACATGGAGGACAATGGACTCAAGTAAGCCCAGTAGACAGGCAGGCAGGCTAGCAGGGTGTGTGTCTCTCTCTGTGTGTGTGTGTGTGTGAAAGAAGGCGCATGGGGTTGACTGTCCGTCTGTCAGTCTGTCAACTTTTCAAGTTGCACTCGAAACGGAATGTCGAGGTCTTTTTCTATCACACTCTTTTTGCTTTTCCGCGTCTTCTGACTCCTCGTGACGCGAACTGATGCTGATTCCCTCCCTGCAGGTCTCTGAGCAACCTCCATCCCCTCCAACGGCTGCGGGCTCTGTTTCTGTCTCTGAACAGAGTGGCAGAGGTGGCTGAGGTCGAGAAACTGGAACCGTTGAGAAGCCTCTCTCAACTCACGTGAGTAAATAAAGTCACCAGATTTCACGACGTTCTCTTTTCTCTTCTATTGTGCCTGGTTGGAGCCGTCTTCGGTCATCTCTCTCTCTCCCTCTCCCTCCCTCCCTCTCTCTCTCTCTCCCTCTCTCTCTCTCTCCCTCTCTCTCTCTCTCTCTCTCTCTCTCTCTCTCTCTCTCTCTCTCTCTCTTTCTCTCTCTCTCTCTCTCTCTCTCTCTCTTTGTTTGTCCGTTGTTTCTGTTTGTTTTCACTCTGTGGCTGTCGATGCGTCCATCCTTCTTTGCATCGCATGGTGAGCAGGTGTGGGGAATGGTGTCGGGAGGGTTGTAAATAAATCACTCCGGCCTTTCCTTCATACCTCAATTCCTTTCCTTTCCTCACTGCCCTCCCCTCCCCTGTCCCTCTTGCTGTATGCAGTCTGGCGCACAACCCCGTCGCTAGGAAACCTCTCTACCGCACGAGCGTGATTCGGATGATGCCCTCTCTCCGGTCTGTAGACGGACAAGAGATCTCGACGGAGGAGAGGGAGCGCGTGGAAGCGATGACTCTCCTCTCAGTCCCCGTGATGGGAATGGGCGGCCTCGCCTCGGGCCTGCAAGGAAGGTTCCCTGCAGGGGCAGGCCCCATCCCTGCTGCCATCCAGCTGGACACCGGGTGCCCGGGGCTGCCTGTCGGTTTGGGCTTCCCTCCTGTGCAGACTCCTGCAGGAGGGGGGGGGTCGGGGGGCCTGTCTGTTGCAACAGGAGCGGGGGGGACCGGTTCTTTGCAGCAGAGCAGAACGGCCTCCATGAGCGTCCATGGCCTGGGTGGTGGAGTGGGGGCTGTGTCTGCATCCTCTGGGTCTGCAGGGGGAGTGGGTGGAAGGGGAATTCTGGAGAACAGAACCTCCCAGCCCCCCGCGGGGGGGGTTCGTGGGAGTGGCGGTCTCAGGTTCACCGGCAGTAATGGTGACGCAGGTTACCCCCCCACTAGCATTGGATCGGGCAATGGATACTCCGGAAGGGGCCCTGTGCATATTGGGATTGACAATTCTAGCACGAACAAGGGGAAACTGCCTGTGAAGATTTTGTCCCTCTCGTTCGATCCCTTTTCGCAACACATACAGGCAGCGTCGGGGGCTCACCAATCTGGTGGGACAGGGGGGCTGTCTTCAGGGTTCAATTCGCACATTGCACCTTTCTCTGCGTCTGCCGGGAGTGGGGGGGCAAGGGTGCATGCGGGGGGGGCAGCGGTCTCTGCAGTGCGGACGTCGATGCGGTCCGTTTTAGAACGGAATCCCGTCAAGTGAGGGGTGGTCTTCTTTTCTTATGTGTGCGTGTTTCTTCTCACACTGCCTTGTCTCTTCCACTCTCTCTTCCATTCTGTCTTCCCTCCCTTCATTTCACTTCTCTCTCATAGATCCTTCCCCCACATGTACCGCAACTGACCCCAGCCCACTTCGCGCCCCCCCGATCTACAGGATGTATTTTAGACAAGGTCGGGCAGGCACACAGACAGGAAGGCAGACAGACAGAAAGAAAGAAAGATAGGCAAACAAACGTGGAAGAAAACAGAGAAAGAAAGAGAGGGAGAAAAGCAAGAGGGATCTGACAGGCAGACAAACAGAGAGCCGGGTACGTAGAGGATCGAGAGAGGGCGGGAGAGTGATAAAGGGCACAAAGGAATCAGGAATTCTTGGCGTTTATGCTAGTTCTATAATAGTACTTGGATGACTGGCTTGTTACTACCGTTTAAAGAGAGTATACGTGTACTCCCTTGAAAAGCAGACATCCGAGCGGCGCGAATGCTACTGCAGACGATGAAACGCGTATTAGTACACTTATACACCCGTATGCAATGACGTTTTCAAATATATAAACCTATTTCTACAAGTATCAGTGTATTTAGAGCTATGTATATAGGCAGTAAGCGTAGCACGAGATACTTCAAATTAAAGTAATTTAAATATGTGTAAAAATGTGTTTGTGTTTCAGTATTTCAAGTTGATTGATATAACTGTATTAACTGGTACGTGATTTCAGTCTTTTGAAGAGATTTTAGAGTAAAAGCTGCAGCCAACACATCATTACACATGCAGCTTCAATGATATACATGAAGAAGAATCATTAGAAGAATCAAAATGATTGAAATTTCAAATTAATATCATCAAATAATATGAGAAGACAACTGACCCCTTTCGATCTCCTGCGACAGGCAAACGACCTTCAACCCTAGCATTCAGCCAACACTAGCCAGCACTCCCTGCCTCCGTCGGCTCCGGCCATGACTTGGTGACCGCTTTTGCAGGGATGTAAAGGCAGAGAATGTATGCATAGAACATCTGCAAACTAGTTTGTCCTAGTTTGCAAACACAGAGCGAGCACGCCCTCCGGCCCTAGGCTCCGGGGCCCGGTTTTGAGCGTGCAGCGAGCGAAGCGAGCGGCTCTGGACTGTCTGCATACATGGCGTCTCCACGGCGTCTCCGTAAAAATAGGAAGCATATGGAAGCATCAGAAAGCCCCCGAGCAAGCACAAGCGAGTGTTCGCGCTTTGGCACACGTGGCTAGGCATTCTTTCAAACTCTTTCACCACACGCTACAGGAAAGCCGTAAGCTTCGAACATTCCTTTGACCGTCACCGATTTGCTTGCGGCAGCGTCTCATTGCCACCTGTTTCAGTCTCTTCTTTTCCAGATTTCCCCCGGGCCCCCTCTTCGGTAGTCCGCCTGCTTGTGCCCTCCCTTTCTAAAGGTGACGTCGAATACGGCTGTCCAAAGAGCAGAAACTCAGGTAGATTGCAATGGCGTGTGGCATCATACTTAGGCACAGGAATCTCTGAGTCTCCGTAAAATGTTTTGTCCCCTTTCCCTCTTTTGCATGCAGCAGGGCAGCTGTCCTAGGATCCGATGACCAGCAGGGCTCTACAACCGTCGGAAGAGGCGACGGTCTGCATCCTTGTGAAGAGGCCTTGCGAGGTCGGTGGACTTTCCTTTCTTCTCTCCCCCTGCCTTTCCTATTGCGCCGAGATGGACGTCTCTCACATCTCTTCTGCCATTTTTCTCGTGCAGCCGGAGCGGCTTTCGAATGTGACATCAAACCGCGAGGGCTATGGAATGGCCTGGTTCATCCTTTCGGCCATCAAAAAGGTGCGTGGAGGGTGGCTGCGTGCCTGGTTTTGAAACTGAAAGATGTGCATGCAGGTCCGTTAAGTTCGAGACCGCCGTTGCGCGCCTTTTCGGTACTCAGAAAAGCGCTTTGTACGTTAATCAGCCTTCCAAGTTGACGTTATTGCTTCAATAGAGCCATCATAAATCTATGGGTCCACGCTTTCCGTCAAATGTTTTCTCTCTTCTGATGTGCGCCTGCTGCTCAAAATTCTGCCTGGCATCCGCGTTTGGTAAATTTGTCGCTGGCGGCTTTGCTTCTTTTTTGTCTTTACCTTGCTTGCTTCCATCGCTTCTCAAAATGAATCTGCTACGCATTGAAGGTTGAAAGCGTTTATGGCTGTTGAATGGCATTTTCAACTCGTTTTCAGCGACTCGCTTTGCTTGGGGCGGATTCCTCTCTGCATCCGTCCACTCTTTCCCCCTTCTCCTTCCCGTTGCCCTGCCCCCG
>JAHBMJ010001901.1:62697-72394 GCA_018398765.1 Chromera velia
CTCGTTAGGCGGGGCTCTTCGCAAGGCTGTCGTTCCTTTTCTGAAAATCCTCAAATTGATGCCTCTTCTCCCGCCTCCGATAATACACAAAGATGGGGCGGCAGCCTTTCTGGCTGCCTTGAGTTCTTCAGAGTGTCCGACCTCACTCGATTTTGTCACACTAGCTCTCAGTTCAACTGCTCTCGAAAATGACGAGGTAGTCGCACTCGGGTCGGGTAAATATCCGTCTCCCCGTGTTCTTCGTTTGACCCTTTTCAGACACGAAATGGTGCCTTTCCTTCGTGCATTGGTCAACTGTCAAGAAGAGCCAAAATTTGAGGAGCTCAGATTGGATTTCATGATATCGGAAGAGGGAGGGGGGGGAGGAGAGGGGTTGTTTATACAGACAGTGAGGTTGCTGAGTGATGCAATTGTGCTCGGGCGTATAGACTCCATCCGATCGTTGACCATTCTTGGCAAAAGCAGCCATGTCTCACGGAGAGAAGTCATGTTTGGTTTCTTCTCTGCCCTCGCTTCTCGAAAGCTCCCTTTCTTGCTGCGTTTCTCTGGTGAGGGTTTCTCTGTCACTGACTCAGAAGCGATCGCATTGGGGGAGGCAGTCAAGGTCGGTAACCTTCCCTCACTTCGTGAACTGATTTTGAAACGAAGGAAAGTGGATGAAGAGTGTCTGGGCAAGGTTGGGATGGAGGCCCTGATGGGTGCTGTGACTGAGAGTGCAGAGGGGTTGCCTCTTCTCGTGGAGATTGACCTCTCTAGCACGCACGCAGGCATGGGGGGAAGGTCATTGGGGACTGCTCTGATGTCTGGGAAGTTAGGGAGTCCTGCAGTGATCCGGATGAGGAACTGCTCCCTCACCAATGACGCCCTTCGTGGGCTTGCAGATGCAGTGAGAGCGGGATCTCTTGTCGATCTCACTTTTCTAGACCTGGCCATGAACTGGAATGTCACGAGAGCGGTGTGGGGGGAATTCATGCAGGCCATTGTTAAAAGTGAGAAGGGACTTCCCAAACTTAAATATTTGCGTCTCTCCACAGGAGGGATGTATTGTGCAGGGCCGATAGCGACCGCTCTTAGCTCTGGAAAGCTTCGGTGCCTTGAAAGGTTTGGTTCAGACTTTGGTTCAGACTGCCCCTCCATATTTGTACCTGATCAGGCAGGACTGCGGGCCGTCGCAGCTGCAGTCAGAACAGGAGGGTTTCCGTCTGGTCTGAGGGAAAGCGGCATCCGTTTCCGATTCGAGCTTCAAGAGGTCAACATGGATGATTTGTTTGTTGCCATTGCAGAGAGCGAGACAGGTCTCCCGTCTTGCGTCTTCGATCTCGGATTTCATGGGGGACGTTTAGGAAATGAGGTGCTTGTGTCTCTTGCGGCACGGGAGGGGGGGGGCTCGGGGGGTAGATTGTCGGGTTTGCGTTTCCTTCGTTTCTCAAATTGCAGGATTGACGACACTCTCATGAAGAGTCTCGGGGAGGTTTTCAAAACGCATGAGTCCCCGAATCTCGAACAACTTCATCTTCAGGGCAACTCGATCAGTGCTCAGGGAGTGGCTGCGTTCTTTGAGGCGCTCAGCCCGAAGTCTCTCCCAAAACTGAGTACGATACGCGTCGGAAGGCAACATGGGGTTGAGGGGGAAATTTTGGAAGGTGAACAAGAGAGAGAGTTCATAGAGTCAGTCAAAGCGCTGTTGGCGAGCGCTCACGCAGAGGGAAAGCTGCCGTCCTTGGACAGCTCAGGGTGCACGTGTGAGGACGAGAATGATAGTGAGAGTGAGACGGACAGTGAGAGTGAGACGGATAGTGAGAGTGAGACGGATAGTGAGAGTGAGACGGAGAGTGAGGCTGATGGATCGGATGAGGGTGACAGTTCTGTGTCTGAGGAGATGGAAGATGTCTCGGATATTGGTGACTCGGAATCTGAAGACATCGCCGAGTGATACTAGGGCAGCCTGCTCTTTGCTGAATCACTGCTGATAACGGTGGCATGCTGACGCTGTTTGGCAGCGTTTGCGTATATTAAATTGTGCAATACGTATAGAATGTACGTAATAATACACAAAAGCAGAGACTAGAGCCTAGACTAGAGCAGGGATAGTTTCAAGTTGAAGTTATATTATCTAGTTCCAACTAAGTTTAGTGTATATTCTTCTAGTAGATATTCTCTAGCTAAAATATATTGTGTGTATACATTATTCGTCGCTAATATTCGAGCGGCAGCCCCCTGGCGGGAGTCAAGTAGGCCTGGGAAAAGGTTCATTGAGAAAAGGTTCAAATCTAAAAAAGGGAACCTGTTGAACCTGTTTTGAACCTGTTGAACCTGTTTTGAACCTGTTTTGGAGGCCAGACGCGCGGCCACTGGCACAAGGCCGGCCAGGCCCGCGCGCCGCCCACGGCCCATATAGGTGAAATAAGGAGCCGGAGCCGTGCGCACAGCAACTGCCCCCAGCCGGTTCAATCTGTTGTATCGGACAGACGCATGTCAGCATATGTCAGCATCATATGTCAGCATAAAAACTCATGCTGACGGTTGCAGAAGTGAAGAAGTACACGTGACTTACCAAGTTTTCCACTTGCAAGGCCCCGCATCAAAACGGACAGTCTCTACTGAAGGAATGAGGAAGTATAGAGTTTGTTTGACAACAGTTTGCACAACAGTGTAATTGACAATATCTTTTTGGAGGGGCTGCTTCAGACTCGTGCCGGTAGGGATCAATCAAAAGGGGTCTGCAAGGCTTGCTCCGTTCCGATCATCCGTGAAGGAAGCAGGAAAACCGGAACAGGAAATTTGTTTACACCTTTTCTAAGAGGGGGGTTCCAATGATAACGGTACGATGGTTAGAAATTTTATATATGGGGACTGAGTACAACACCGGGCAGGCTCCGAAGTGGACGAGACGGGGGTTTGAACAAGAATGTTACTGTTTATACGAAGTACAAAGCAGGTGACACAATATTACCAATTTATATGATCGGGTGCACTGATGAGTATTCGAAAACAGAGTTTCAATCCGATTTTGTGTGGCAAAAGGTTAGAACGAATGTAAACCCAGATGTTTGGGTGCCACCTGCGGTAGCTGGGAGCGGTGGAGGCCATGGGGAGGAGCAGGGGGGGGGGTAACAGGCCAGGCCGGGAGCAGCAGGTCAAAGAGGCGGCGGTGCACGGAGAGGGAGGGGAGGAGCAGGGGCCGCAGGGCAACCGGTGAGCAGATGAAAGAAAGAAAGAAACGCTGTGATGGTCTTATGTTGAGTAAATTGTCATGATTGATACGATCATATAAATTTAATGTTGGTATTTTCCAATTTTTTCAGGCTTTTTTAATTACTAATTTTCGACTATAGACAGTGAATAACTTGAGACTAGCACCTAATGTGAGCGTAAATATTGATTTAAACTATTTAAAAACACTACTAAGGCATAGATTCTATAATAAAACGTTCTAAAAATGCATTAAAGCCTAATTTAAAAACATAAGATAATATAAAAAAATGAGGTTTCTATTAATTAAAAGTGAACCTGTTTTTGAACCTGTTTTTGAACCTGATTCAGGTTCATTACTTCGAAGTGAACCTTGAACCTTGAACCTTTTCCTAGCACTAGCTCAGTCAAGCCTGATATTTAGCCTCATATATCTATTGAAATATCTGAGTCTACTACTCAGTCTAGTGAAAATCAATAGTCAAAATTAAAAAGGAATAAAAGTAAACTTGAAAAACTACGTGAAAGAATGAAAAACATGTTTTTAAAAAGGCTTATAGGCCTTATAGTTTGAGCCTAGATTTGAGCTATATGATTAGGTGTATTGATTATGATCAGATTATTTAAAAAGATTTAGTATGAGTGCTTTAACCCACCGAGTGTTATGATAACTGCTGTGTCTAGGCATCCTCTAGTAACTAACTAACTAGCTAGCTAATATAGTAACCAAGTTAAACCAACTATTAGGATTGCAACTAAGTACTAACTAACTAACTAACATTACTATTACCTAGACCATTACATGGTGGTGGTATAACCTCTGTAGAATCAAATTAATATAAACCCTAGTATAAAACGTATATTATAGGGAAAAATGTACAAGCCTGAGACTACAGGTAGCCTGCCACTGAGGTCCTGTTACAGTAGACTATTATGATACTCGCTTTTACTGAGAGCAACTCATACTGATCTCAGTGATCTCACTTCAAGTTCCGAAACGTTCATTACTTTCAAAGGAATCAAAGCTCAACATGCTAATCATTCGTTAAATCAAAAGACTCATCTCTAGCTGATTTGAGCCGATCGATGCCATTGCATCAGCTCATATTGACTCATTCACACGTGGATCTGGCTTGCTGTGCAATTTGCTTAGAAGTTTGCGTTTGACAAATGCAAAGAATGCAGGAGAGCGGAGGAAAAGCAAAGTCGGCCTCAGCTTCGCAGTGCCTGCTCCACATGGTCCGTCCTGCAACACTCTACCGGCACTGGTAGCGTCGTCGAATTTGTTTCCTTTCTGTGGGTCAGCAGTGAGGACAGGGACTGGCTGGGTGGACTTCCCGGAATGCGCTGAGAAGCTGCCCGTGTCTTCTGCGACAATGCACCTGTCAGGAATCCCTCGAATCTCACTTGCGTGACGTTCGGTCTTTTCTGGATGGATAGAGTTACATTCTGGTGCCGACCAGAGCGGTGAGGAAACGCCAATCTTCTGGTCTGCTTCACCTTTCGAATGGACACACACAGCATTTCTCTGGCAGTGTGCTTTTTGTTCTGAATTACTTCCCAGACCAGCAATGCGCTCTGTAGAAACTGAGACCTCGACAGGCATGTCGCAATTTCCAGAATCTTCTTGAGGGAATCTGGCAGAAGAATGTGAAGATACTTCTCGGCCCGTGTTTCTTTCATATCCTTTCTCGCGAAGTGCCCCTCCAGATCTTTCCACGTCTATGTCTACCAACGAGAAGCCCTCTCTTCTTCTGCCTGTGCAACAAAAAGACATTAAGGGAGCCGTGCCGTTCCCGGCAGCAGCGGCTGTGACTACAGAAGAAGGAGAGGACGAAGAACACGACGGGAGCGGAGAAGAAGACGCTGGATGCTGGAGGCGCACTGCAGCCGGAGACAGCCAGAAGTTCACCGCGACAGCTGCCTGCATCCATCGACAGCATTGCGACCACAGGTACACGACGTCAAACACGCATAGATACATAGCACGTACTCACGCGCGAGACAGATGACACGAGGAAATCACGTAAGAAGGGAGGACGAAGAGACGATTTGTCAATTCCTGAGCAGCCGCATGATGCCCTAATGTGGTACCATCCCACCGAAGTCGAATGAATCAACCAAAGACCAAGACCACACCCACACACAGTAAACCAAACCAACCTGAGAAGTGAAGACCTCGTGCCACCACCCTGCCGGGATGAACAGACAGGAGCCCGCAGAAACTCTCACGGAGATCCGCCGAGACAGCGCCCTGTGGAATCTGAAGAGAAATTGATGCAAGGACAGAGACAAAAGGTCGGTGCAATTCGTTCTGTAGTGTTCGCTCTTTGAAGAGGAGGATAAGTGTACAAGAGCACCGACAAAAAAGAACTGAGAGGCTTTTTTCCCCCTGTCATTTTCTGCTTTCTGCCTTGCCTGACCACACGCGGCGCACACATGCACACGACCTACATGATTGCGGACGAAAGGCTGACAACTTCCGTCTCAGTGACTCACTCACTCACTCATCCCCATTCTGACTGACCCCGGAAAGCGGCGTTGCCGGGAGGGATCCCTCTCAAATCGCCGTCTCCCCTCAACGCTTGCAGTGATCGGGAGCTGCAGCCTCATCGGCGTCCGCCCCCCACTCTGAGACTCACTCACACGCTCCCTGTCGTCTCCAGACCGACGCTCTTCTTCCCCTTCCGCCTCTTGTGTCTTGGGCCTCTTTCCGGAAGTACATGTTTCAGAGGAAACCTCCCCGAGAGCTCTCTTTTGCTCTCTGTAATTGTGACTGCAGAGGCTTTCAGAGGTTTTCGCGTCTTCACCCTCGGAGTCACAGCTAGAGCCAGAATCCTCTCTTCGTTCTTTTTCTAGAAGGGAGGGCACCAGGTCGATCAGCGTGTCCAGACTGAATCATGCAGAGTGCAGCACGCAGAGAGAAGCAACTGGAAGGATGGCAAAGCAACCCCGCTGTTTGGATGGGGGGAAGGAAATGAAAGTTCAGCATATCGTCTGTCCAGCAGGGGGATAGGGGTTCATGGAAAGTGCAATCAAGAAGGCGAGGGATGCATGAGAAGGAGAGACAAGGATGGAAGAAAGAGATACAGAAATAGAAAAAACGAAGCCGGCCCTTTCCCTACGGCTCCCATCTGCTCCAAGTCTCCCTTCCTCCACTGCGTCCAAGACGAAAAGGCTACCAAAATCAACAACATTACCTGCTGACCACGGCAGAAAACTAATCAAGAGGAAAAGAATGCCGCTCCCATTCCAGACCGCTTGCAAGAATGCATAGTCACATTCATCCGCTCAAACGATCGAAAGCGGTGGAGCAGACGCGCAAAGACACACCGCTGCGAGGAAAAGGACAGAGAGAGCAGTCCTCCCAGTTCCCATCCATTATTTTTGTAAGTCCATTACCCCCCTGATCAATAGCTTTTCTTTTTTATTCCTGACTTCGTTCTATCTGTCATCTTACTGACCATCCAGGCTCTCTCTCTCTCTCTCTCTCTCTCTCTCTGTGTGTGTGTCTTTCCATCTACTTTGCTTGCATGACTGCCTCCCAGGGCCCACCGCCCGCCCATTTTATTTCTCACTGAATGTCCCTCCCACCCACCCACTCACTCACTCAGGAGGGTACAGATCCACATCCTTCCATCCGTCGGTCACGCAGAGGCAATTGTCAAGCCCGTCATAGTGGAGACCTGCAGACGCCGACACATCAGACTCAAAAAGATGGTTCCTCCCTCACAGACAGTCAATGACACATCGCCACCCCTGTCCGTCTCATTTCCCGGCGTCATTAACAACAGAACTGAGGAAGCAGAGACTGCTCTCTCTCTCTTTGCGTTCACGGAAGACAAAAGCGACAGAGAGAAATAGGTTGAAAGACGGACAAGCCAGCACCAACATAAAATACAGACGTAGAAAAAAAACTGAAAGACCCCCAACCCCCCCCCCCCCAACCCACCGGAAGTGTCCCAGTTGCCGATCCAAAAGTTCGTCTCTCTCACGTCCTCAGCTGACACAAATGAAGGAAGAACTGAAGCAGGAACTTTGTAAAGAGACCCCAGTGAATCACTCATCTCCCCTCCCCCCCCTCCCACTTGAGAAAAGCCGTACACACGCTCTGCCATCAGACGCACCAACTCGACGCTCGCATCCCTGGACCCCTTTCCTGTTCCCTCCAATCTCTGACTGGGTTTTGGTTTCGAAACCTCCCCGCGTCCCCTTTCCCCACCGTCTACGTCAGCCGACGCCTCCCCTTCCTGCATAGGGAGAGCTCCCGAATCTCTGCGCTCTTGCTCTTGCATCTCTTTTGTCTGAGATGGAGAAGGCAGGCCCCTCCACTGGAGATACACAAAGTCTCCATCAAACGCACGTTCGGACACGTCGGTGGAATCAGAATTTTCCGACGTCTCCTTGTCCTTCTCTCTCTCTTTGGCTCCGTCTCCTTTCTGTTCCAGAAATTTTTGAAGCAGTCTCTCAAAGGGCCAGCTCTCTCTCAGGATCTCTGAGCCTTCATGTTGTCGGCAGAGAACTTCTACCTGCGTCGCCAAGGCCGCGCATTCACAGAGCAGAGAATGTTGCAGAAGAGTAAGTCGTCTCGGGCCAACCGAACATGCACGAACGCCAGACTGACCTGATATCCTTCGACAGTTTGCAAGCTCGATAGCAAAGATTGGCACTCTTCTCTGCTCTCCCAGCTCCGTCTGCCCAGTTTCCCCGCTGGTTTGAAGAGGAAAGGAGGAGAAGCAAGGNCAACCCCCCCCCCCCCAACCCACCGGAAGTGTCCCAGTTGCCGATCCAAAAGTTCGTCTCTCTCACGTCCTCAGCTGACACAAATGAAGGAAGAACTGAAGCAGGAACTTTGTAAAGAGACCCCAGTGAATCACTCATCTCCCCTCCCCCCCCTCCCACTTGAGAAAAGCCGTACACACGCTCTGCCATCAGACGCACCAACTCGACGCTCGCATCCCTGGACCCCTTTCCTGTTCCCTCCAATCTCTGACTGGGTTTTGGTTTCGAAACCTCCCCGCGTCCCCTTTCCCCACCGTCTACGTCAGCCGACGCCTCCCCTTCCTGCATAGGGAGAGCTCCCGAATCTCTGCGCTCTTGCTCTTGCATCTCTTTTGTCTGAGATGGAGAAGGCAGGCCCCTCCACTGGAGATACACAAAGTCTCCATCAAACGCACGTTCGGACACGTCGGTGGAATCAGAATTTTCCGACGTCTCCTTGTCCTTCTCTCTCTCTTTGGCTCCGTCTCCTTTCTGTTCCAGAAATTTTTGAAGCAGTCTCTCAAAGGGCCAGCTCTCTCTCAGGATCTCTGAGCCTTCATGTTGTCGGCAGAGAACTTCTACCTGCGTCGCCAAGGCCGCGCATTCACAGAGCAGAGAATGTTGCAGAAGAGTAAGTCGTCTCGGGCCAACCGAACATGCACGAACGCCAGACTGACCTGATATCCTTCGACAGTTTGCAAGCTCGATAGCAAAGATTGGCACTCTTCTCTGCTCTCCCAGCTCCGTCTGCCCAGTTTCCCCGCTGGTTTGAAGAGGAAAGGAGGAGAAGCAAGGTCCATCCGTCTACAGTCGAACTCATGCCCAGTGACCTCTTCGTGAGAAACAATGGAGACGGACATCGTGGCTGGAAACAGGGAGCCGCACTTTCCGGGATACGCAATCTAAAGAATAAAGGCGTTGCACCTGGCAGCCTCGTGACGTCTGCAATTGACTGTGTCTACCAGAAGCACCCAGCTCTGCGCTCCTTTTTGCACTCGCAGAATCACAAACTCAATTTCTTGTCGCGGTCGATCGAGTCGGATCGACTGTCTTGTTTTGATGCCGTCTCCATGCAGCTCGCGCGGAATGCGCGCAAACGGGGTGATTTCTGTGGGATTTAATTGCGCATGCATGCATCGCCGCGCGGGATTGGCGAGCCGTCTCCGAGTCTGACTGTCTGAGTCCGAGACTCTGGCCATCTCTGACATATTCTTCCACCCTCGTCCGCTTTCCCACTGCCAGCTGCAACTGCATTCACCGGTGCTGATTCTTGCCCACCCTTTTGCTGTCCGCTGTTTGGACGTTCGCTTTACTTTTGAGTCCGTTTGGTGTTGTCGGTCTGAATTGTCTCAAGGGGTTCGATCTTTGCTTTCTTCTTCTCTCTCGTCGTCTCTCAGGTCTGCCGACCATGAAGCGTTCGGCACCAGACGATATGCCTGCAAAGAA
Source organism: Chromera velia (assembly GCA_018398765.1). Lineage (NCBI taxonomy): Eukaryota > Chromeraceae > Chromera > Chromera velia. The sequence goes on from JAHBMJ010001901.1 coordinate 72,097, forward strand.
GGCCAAAACGGACGCTCACGAGACGAAAGAGGAGAAGGGTGAAGTTCCGAAAAAAGAAGAAAAGAAAGAAGCTGTCGTCAAGACGGAGACAGGAGAGACGAAAACCAAAGTTGTCGCACGGCGAGAATGTCCCTATCTTGGTACAATCAACCGACAGCTCTTGGATTTTGATTTTGAGAAATTGTGTTCTATCACGATGTCGAACCTCAACGCGTACTGCTGTCTCATTTGCGGAAGATACTTCCAAGGTCCGTGTGTTTTCGCCCCTCTCACCAGTACGCATGCCCCCCCCCCCCCC
>JAHBMJ010001901.1:72401-108213 GCA_018398765.1 Chromera velia
CCCCCCCTCATCCTTCAGTGATGATGCCAGCTGGTTATTCCGCTGAGACCCACGCGACTGCATTCCTGTGATTTTTTTTACCAGGCCTTGCTTCCTGCCTTTCTCTGTGCCTGCAGGAAGGGGGAAGCACACCCCCGCATACACTCACGCCCTGGAGGAGCAGCATTTTGTGTTCCTCAATTTGCACACGTGCAAGGTGAGCTGCTTGTGTTTAGCTCACTTGCATAAATGGTTTTCAAGTTTTTTGTCCCGCATTTGGCACACGTGCAGAAGAACGTGAGGGGCTGGAGGGAGCCATTCCTTTGTGCCTCCTCAACTTCAAGCTTACCTGTTCTTTCCCTTTCCTTCTTTTCCTTTCCTTTGATCCCCCGTCTTCCCCTCCCTGTACCTCTCCTGTGCCGCCATCCTTGATCATGGTATCGAGATGCTGCGCTGCATTAAGGGAAACCTCGGGGAAACGTCCCATCTTTCTCTCTTTGTCCTTCCTGATGCAGGTCTACTGTCTTCCAGAGAATTACGAGGTCGAGGATGCCTCTCTGAATGACATTAAGGTCAACCGACTTTTTTCTCTCTCATGTTCTTCCCTCCTGCAATTTTGGAATGCATTTTTAAAGTGAACTGATGCTCAGTGACAAACAGGTTAAAGCATCGACTGACCTTCCACCTGTCTTCTCATATGCACTTGTACAACGACCTTCTGCTCAAGGAAACGTCATTTTCAAAACTCCTGTCCTCTTTTTTTCAATGTGTGGAACGGCCAGTTTCCATCAAGTGATAAGTGATTTAGTGGTGCCCTAGAGCACTGTCGCCGTTTTGTCTTTTAGAGGTCGCCCCCTGCAAACGGCAGCGGGATTGTTGAAAACGCGTACACGCAGAGAAAGCACGCACCATGACGTTTCTCTCTCCCTTCTCCGGTGCATGCACGCAGTTCTACTTAAACCCGACCTTCTCGTCCGAAGACGTGAAGGGGCTGGGGACAGTGGTTCAATACGGAAAGTCTCTCGATGGAACGGATTTTCTGCCAGGTCGGTGGGAGGGTGCAGCTCTCTTCGTCCCTCCATGCTCCTCTTTCGTTTGGTCTTTTCGAGACGGAAAGCATCGGAGATGTGGAGGGAGGAGTACAGGACAGACGACCGTCTGCTTCCTGTCTTTGGTACTGTGCAGTTTTTGCTTGACGGGGATGCTTTGTTGTTCCGATGCTCTGTTTTTATTCGCTCGTTTTCTGTTTTTGACTCTTCTGTATCTGTCCCCGGACTGTTGTGTGTGTTCGTTCGTTCAGGGTTGATCGGGTTGAACAATCTGGGGAAGACGGACTTCTTCAATGTCGTCATCCAGTTGCTCCTCCAGGTCCGTCCGTCCAGTATGTTGTCGGTCCGCATTTCTTTCACGCATGCAGATCGTATGTGCGTCCGCCTAATGCGTGTCTGACTGACTTGAGGGGAGAGGTCTTTTGACTGCCTGCCTGTTGACCTGCAGTCCGTCTTCCGGTCTCTCCGTTTGTGAGGACATGGGATGAAAATAAAAACGTTGGAGGGGAGAGGGGGGCCTGTTGCAGTTGGTGTAAAACTGGAGGTGACTGGTTGATATGCGAACGAACGGGCCTTTACTTGACTGACTCCCTTATTCCGTTCGTCTTGATTCAGTCCGTCACAGTCTCTCCATCTGATCGTCGCTTGTCTGTCTGTTCTCATTTTTTCCTGTGGCCTTCAGGTGACACCTGTGAGGAACAATCTTCTCTTGATGGACTTCGACAACATTCAGGTGAGTGAGTGTGTGTGTGTGTGTGTGTGTGTGTGTGTGTGAGTGAGTGAGTGAGTGTGTGTGTGTGTGTGCGGCCGTCGTTCTTCGGATGCCTCCACGTAGCTGTTTCTTTTGCCTTTTCTTGTTTGCTCCCATGAACGCGACGGAGGAAAATCTCTCTCAGCAAAGTTCCTGATTGACTGCTGACACAGAGCCTTCCAGGCTCCAGGGAGAAGCCGACTTTATACTGCCATGTAAGGATCCTGTGCCCAGGTGCACTCCCAAATTGACTGCAAAAGCTACACCTCCTGAGAAGGAAACAACGGAGCGGAAAGCCAAAAACTAAGAAGGGGTGCTTCGTGTATCTACAGACCTGTGTCTGGATGCATGAACGCCTCTCTCCATGTCCATGCTGCATCCGCTCACTTTGATTTTTTACGTCCTTCTTTATTCAACCATTCAGGACAATTGTGTGTTTGCGTTCAGAAACCCGACCCGGTCCTCCTCTCTCTTTCGGAGCTCTCACGGAAGATCTTCAATCCGAAGAACTTCAAGGGTATCGTGTCACCGCATGAGTTTCTGCAGGTGCGTGCGTCTGTGCAGTGAAAAGATGCATCTCTATTTTATGCATAAGTCAGACGGATTTGGACACAACAGAAATTGATATCGATGTTTGCGGTGCTCCGTATGAACGAACCTGTCTCGCTTCGTGTTCCATGCACTCACGTTCCCGGCATCTCTCTCTCTCTCTCTCTCTCTCTCTCTCTCTGTGTGTGTGTGTGTGTGTGTGTGTGTTTTCCCTTTTGTTTGTTTCAGGCTGTCGGCATCGCTTCAAAAAAACAATTCCGGATCGGTGAACAGAGGGATCCTCTGGCCCTCCTCTCTTGGCTTCTGGCGAGACTTCATCAGAGACTGAAGAGGGATGATGGAGGTCGGCTTTCGTTCCGTTTTCTCCTTTTTCCTTTTTACGTTTTTTGATTGTGTACGTGTGTGTTTGCTGATTCCTTTTTTTCTCGTTTTTCTTTTTTTTCTACACAGATCCCTGGTGCTGCCGCACTCTCTTCCCCAACCTGCCCCTCTTTTTCGTTCCTTGTTTTCATTCTTCCGGACCCGAGTCCTTTCTTTTTTTATTTCCATCTTATTTTCTCCTCCTCCCGTTCACTTCTTTCCTCCTTCCCCTTTCCTCCCTCCTCTGCCCCTCTCTGTTTCTTTCCGTCTTTCTTTCCTTCTTTCCTTCCCTCCTTCCTTCCTTCCTTCTTTCTTTCCCTGTTTCTTTCTTTCTTTCTTTCTTTCTTTCTTTTTCTTTCTTTCTTTCTTTCTTTCTTTCTTTCTTTTTCTTTCTTTCTTTCTTTGTTTCTTTCTTTCTTTGTTTCTTTCTTTTTTCTTTGTTTCTTTCTTTCTTTGTTTGTTTCTTTCTTCGTTTCTTTTTTCTTTCTGTCCGTTCCGTCTACTTCATAATCAATCTCCGCATCTGCACTTTCGCATGTCTGCATATCTCTGTACCACAAATTCCACCTGCCTGCAGCGTCCGTAGTCCACGATGCTCTCCAGGGCTTGGTTCGGGTTCGCTCCTCTGACGGTTGGTTTGTTCGTTTGTGGCTCGGGAATGTTAGGGGGACAATGCAGAGAGGGAATGCGGTGGTCTGGATGGGGGTTGGATGAAGGAGAAGGGTCTTCTTCATCGACTGACCGGACCTTGAGGATTCGTCTCTGTTTTATCAGCAATACGTTGTGAAAAAGAAAGAAGTAAACACAAGAAGAAGAGATACGAGCCAGTAGGGACACTGTGCGCAGAGAAACGGCCTTCTCACGATCCTTGCTTCCGAATTCCGCCACCACGTTTCTCTCTGTCCCGGCTCTCTCGCTCTCTCTCTCTTTCCCATTCCATTCCTGCTGTGAGGTGCCTTCTGAACACAGAATTGCTCATACTCTTTGAGAGGTGGATGGAAAAACATACAAAATCACATGTGCATGATGTCTCGAATTTCTCCCTGCAGCCTCAAAGCTCCACCTGGATCCTGAAGAGTCCTCACAACCCTACCTGTCAGTCCGTCGAACTATCAGACTCGCAGGCAGACAGGCAGGCAGTGGTAGAGGAGAGGCAGTCGTCATCTTTCCTGTGTTGTGTTGTGGTGGATTGATGGAATCTGTTCATGACAACAAGCTGTGCGGGCGGGAGTTTCCCTTTCTTCCTATCTCAGCTTGGTCTGCTCTGCTCTGCCCACCTCCTCTCTTGGGTATCCTCTGACGGGCAGTGCTTATGCGTTGATTGAGAGCTCTGAGAGTTATGGATGGGTGGGAATTAAAAGCTTGTCGTCCTCGTGAATGATCGCCTTGCTTGTATCTGGCTTCAGGAGAGACTGTGTACATGCGTGTGTGCGTGTTTTTGCAGGTTTCTCTCTCTGGAGGTCCCTCCGGCCCCGATTTTCGTTGACTCCCTCGACAAGTCGAGAATCCCTCAGGCAAGTCACCCAGGCAGTCAAGAACTCACTCACTCACTCACTCGGCATTTCCACGCTTGCTCTCTTTCATGGGTTCCTCTCGCCTGTTTGTTTCGGAGGTCTTTTCATTGTGGAAGACTCCTTGGTTCGAATGCTCGAGCTTGGTATCTCAATCAGCCCGCAAACAAACAGACAAGAGAGCGAGGGTTGATGCCTTGCTGTCTATCTATCTGTGTATCTTTCTGTCTGCCTCTTGGTCTGTCTCTGTCTGTGTGTACGTTTGTGAGTCGGCTGACCTGTGGAAGAAAGGGTCCATCCGTATCAAGAACAGATCGGGGCGCTTCTCTGAGCACGTTGCTGTGCACACACTCACTCACTCGTTCGATCTGGGCCCCTCCGTGAGGGTCCGTTTGCAGGTTCCGATCTTCGACTTGTTGCAAAAGTTTGACGGCGAGAAGGTCTTCGAACCCACGCCCAACAAATTGAAGCGCTACGCTCTTGAAAAGCTTGCGCCGTTTCTTCTCATTCAGGTCGGTCCGCAGCTTCCTTTCTCCTTGAGGTCAGACGAGAGAGAGCAAGCCAGATGACAAAAGGACGGATCATCTTGTCATTAATTGTGAAACGATCGGCGGGAAAAACGAGGAGAGAAGAAAAGGAGGAGTCCTTCCGCGCCTCATTTCCTCAAGAGAACCGAAAAGAAGAGAGCAGTGCAGAATCTGGTTGGGATGGAGAAAGAAGAGAAAACGTTTTCAGCTTGCACAAGAGCGTGCGTCAGAAGACCAACGAGAGAAGGTTAAAGATCAAAGTGAACACGCTTCTTCGAGTTGATGCCGATATCGGTAGGATCGAATAGATGAGTGCTATCAAGATCTTCTGTCTTTCCCTCCCTCCGTCCTGCAGATCCAACGGTTCTCCAAGAACAATTTCTTCGTCGAGAAAAACCCGACCATCGTGACCTTTCCAGTAAAACATCTGGACCTTGCAGATTGTCAGTGGGGGAGGGAGGGCAGGAGGGAGGAAACAAAAAGCCAGACTGACGGGAATGATCCCAAGTGGGAAAATCACCCCGCAGACAGAAGGGAAAGAAACAGACGCTCGTTTCAGCCTGTCGCATGAAGACGCACCCTGAATGGCAGACGCGACATGCGTATGATGCGAAAAACGAGAATGGGATGAAGAGGTCTCTGCACTCTTTGCTGTCGGATTGCCGTATGTTCTCCCCCTCACTCACTTTCTTTCTTTTTTTCTTCAGCTCACGGTGTATCTACGTATGGAAAAGTGCGCGAGAGAGTGTGTGTCCCCCTTTGTCTTTCGTCATGCAGTCATCGCCCCCGACATCCCCCCGACAGACAATCCTGTGACCAAGTATGATTTGGTTGCGAATATTTGCCACGAAGGAAAGGCCTCCGCGGGTTCCTTCAAAATCCACGCTCTCCATGTGGTCAGTGAGTCACTCGTCAGTGAGGACGTCATTCTGCCGGCAGATATGTGGATAGACAGCGACGCAATCAATCGGTCATTCTGTCGACCAGCTAGTCTTCCTCCTTCGCTCCCTCTCCGTCTGACTCCACTCAGTGTGACGTTGGAAAACCTCCCCGTATCCCCTTACCGATCTCTACCGCACAGAAACAAACACACGCACTCCTGTAATAAAGACGTTCCAGGCAACTCATCCGTCTCTCTTCGTCTTCAGTATCCTTCCTGTGTTCTCTCTGCTGTTTTTTTTTTCATCCTGAAAGCAGCCGACGAGCACGTGGTACGAGATTGAAGACCTCCGAGTGACTCAGGTGCTTCCCCAACAGATTGCCGTCTCAGGTCAGTGTTCTTTCCTTCTGTTTCCTTTTTCTCTACGCTCCTTTCTTCTTTCTTTTCTGCGAGAGAGAGTCTGTCGCATTCCGGCTGGTTCAGCTGTCCGGTGGTCTTTTCTTTTCTCCACTAGAGAAAGTTGAAAGAACAAGAGAATAGAAAAACAGACGCAGAGAGAGTAGAGCGGAAGGGACGGAGGAACATTTCAGGCAGGAAGCCGACAGACCGAAGAGTGTGCAGAAAAACAGAGAGAGCGATTCTAGACCTGCAGTTGTCGGCACAAGGTCGGGGGCAGGAAGGAAGAGAGGAAAAGGATAAAGCTCTGAAAGATCCTTTGCTTATGCGTTTGTGAGACTGTGGGGGAGAGGTCTGGGCGGAAAGAGACTGGTAAAGTGCTTGTTTTGCTTTGCTTTGGGGTATCATGTTGTTTCTTCTTTGTTTGATGCTTCTGTGCAAGCTTTTAATTTGGCTTCGTACTCTCTCTTAACCCTTGCTTGTCTTGTCCACGCAGAGTCGTACGTGCAACTGTACAGGAGACAGGACGTCAAACCGGATGGGTCTTTGGACACAGAAATGAGACGTCAAAGTGAGTCAGTGAGTTGACTGCATTTTTGTCGTAGAGATCGATGGCCATCGGGTCGTTGCCATGTATTTCATGGAGGGTGCTGAGGATGAAAGCAGACGGCACCCTTACGGGGGCACGAGACATCTGAGTGTGTCTCGTTGTCCTCGTGTGTTGGTGTGGCTGTGCACTCGTTCGTTGATTTGCCTCTTCTTCTTCTTCTTCTTCTTCATTCTTCTTCTTCTTCATTCTTCTTCTTCTTCATTCTTCTTCTTCTTCATTCTTCTTCTTCTTCTTCATTCTTCTTCTTCTTCTTCATTCTTCTTCTTCTTCTTCATTCTTCTTCTTCTTCATTTATCTTCTTCTTCATTCTTCTTCTTCTTCATTCTTCTTCTTCGTCATTCTTCTTCTTCATTCTTCTTCTTCTTCTTCATTCTTCTTCTTCTTCGTTCTTCTTCTTCTTCTTCATTCTTCTTCTTCTTCATTCTTCTTCTTCTTCATTCTTCTTCTTCTTCGTTCTTCTTCTTCTTCTTCTTCTTCATTCTTCTTCTTCATTTTTCTTCTTCTTCATTCTTCTTCATTCTTCTTCTTCTTCTTCTTCATTCTTCTTCTTCTTCATTCTTCTTCTTCTTCTTCCTTCTTCTTCTTCTTCATTCTTCTTCTTCTTCTTCTTCATTCTTCTTCATTCTTCTTCATTCTTCTTCATTCTTCTTCATTCTTCATCATTCTTCTTCATTCTTCTTCATTCTTCTTCATTCTTCTTCATTCTTCTTCTTCTTCTTCTTCTTCTTCTTCTTCTTCTTCTTCATCGTCTTCTGCTTCTTCTTCGTGCCTCGTTGAGCCCTTCTCGGGAGCTTCTGAGCCGGCTTTGTCGCTCCGGTACACGTGATCGACAGATTTTGGCGGCATGCGTTCGGCGATGAACTTGAGTGAATAGATCTGTCTCCCTGATTCTTCGCTCTTGTTGATTCTCCCCCCTCCTCTCGTCTGGTCTGCTTTGATCTTTTCAGGAATCGCGGAGCTGAAGGCGGCAGCAGCGCCTCCAGAGGGGGGGGACGCGACAGACGATATCGACATGTTTGCTGATGGAGAGTGATAGACAGTCCGACGGAACCCATTTTCAAACTGTGGGAGAACTGCATCCACAATTCATGAGCAAGTGTTTGGCTTTGTGGTCGCAAAGCACAGTAACGCTGTTTGCTTAGGAGACCATAATAGTAATGTTTGCTGGGCGTTTGAAAAAAATGTGTATAGTGGCTTTATAAAAGTTGCGTTACAATTTTTTCTTTTAAAAAGTTGTGAAACTATTTTAAGTTACGTTACTAATGTCTGCGACCTGCGCTAGCACCTAGGTTAGTACACAGAAAATGTTGAAATCGACTTAGAATTTGACTCTGATTTTATAAAAAAATTTACTTGTGTTTTCATTTATATACATATATGTATATGGCACATGATGATAATATGTATCATGTATGAATTACTCTCAAAATTATTCTAAGCATCATAATATCTATAGCTACTAATCATCATGCGACGCGTGTACATAGGCCTTTATAACATATTGCTACACGTACAGGAGAATCTAGAGGAGAATATACTGACCTCCGAGTTTCTATTTCTTGATCAATCAGCCAGGCGCTAGGCCAGGGAGGGATTAAACCCGGGATTCAAATTCATTCAACCTTTCAATCTTTTATGCAAGATCGATCTATAGAGATCGACACTTGTTCGACCTACCTCCTACTTCTCTTTGGGGTTCCTGGCTGTCCTCGGCTGCGATCGTATGTTCCATCATGCACCTATCATCCATCCATCCATTCATGTAACGACATGCAGTCGATCGTCCATGCATGCTGCGAATCATGCAACCACATCATTGCAGTCTGATACATGCAGAGTGAATTCCAACCTGCAAATCGATCGCTGCATCGAACTGTGATTCGAACAGTTAATTCATGCAGGAAAACAAAAGCAGCAGGGCACATCATTTTGCGATAGAACTGAAAGCCATGCACATACAGACTATAAACGCAAAGGGAAGACAGTGAAACGTGTGGAGTGCAATGCGCTCCCCCCCACCATGGATGCACATTCTGACCTCACCAAACGTTTTCTTCTCCCCCCACCACACACCCCTTTCACACTCGAGAGGCGTTTGTCAGATCAATCAACCCACCCTTCCACCTTCATTCTAATAGTATTTGCACTCACAGTAGGTTGACTTTCACTGCGGCATCACATCCATTCATTTCGACAGTCGACACAATTTGTTTCGCCAAATCAATTGGGCTGCATGAGATACAACTAGTCCTGATCGCTGGGAGGTCGTGCGGGCATCACAAGGTCCACCATCTCCGGAAATGTGCGCCTGTCGACAGGGTGATACTGCCAAGAGCGCGCATACCGAGCGATTTGTCTGGCAAGCTGATAGGGAGTTCTGTCGAGTTCATCCCGACTCTCCAGGTCCGCCCCTCTCTGAACGAGGAACCAAACAATCTCGATCACACCCAGCTGCACAGCACGGTGCAGAGCCGAGTGCGTCCCCACTCGGGAGTTCACACCCACCCCCCTGTCTAAAAGGATCTCCAAGATCCTTTGCACATTCAATACGAAATCATCCCTCTGGACACGGGCTTGAGGGATGGCCCTGAGGAATATCGACCCCGTGGCTGTTGCACCGTTGTCCACAAGGATCTTCACAAATTCGACACGGCGTTTCTGCACGGCGTAGTCTAAGGCCGTGAGGTCCAACGGATTCGCTGCGTTGATGTCAACCCCCTTTGAAAGGGAGAGCAGCAGGAGATCGTTGATGTCAACCCCCTTTGAAAGGGAGAGCAGCAGGAGATCGTTGATGTCAACCCCCTTTGAAAGGGAGAGCAGCAGGAGATCGTTGATGTCAACCCCCTTTGAAAGGGAAAGCAGCAGGAGATCGTTGATGTCAACCCCCTTTGAAAGGGAGAGCAGCAAGAGATCGTTGATGTCAACCCCCTTTGAAAGGGAGAGCAGCAGGAGATCGTTGATGTCAACCCCCTTTGAAAGGGAGAGCAGCAGGAGATCGTTGATGTCAACCCCCTTTGAAAGGGAGAGCAGCAGGAGATCGTTGATGTCAACCCCCTTTGAAAGGGAGAGCAGCAGGAGATCGTTGATGTCAACCCCCTTTGAAAGGGAGAGCAGCAGGAGATCGTTGATGTCAACCCCCTGTGAAAGGGAGAGCAGCAGGAGATCGTTGATGACAACCCCCTTTGAAAGGGAGAGCAGCAGGAGATCGTTGATGTCAACCCCCTTTGAAAGGGAGAGCAGCAGGAGATCGTCGATGTCAACCCCCTTTGAAAGGGAGAGCAGCAGGAGATCGTTGATGTCAACCCCCTTTGAAAGGGAGAGCAGCAGGAGATTGTTGATGTCAACCCCCTTTGAAAGGGAGAGCAGCAGGAGATCGTTGATGTCAACCACCTTTGAAAGGGAGAGCAGCAGGAGATCGTTGATGTCAACCCCCTTTGAAAGGGAGAGCAGCAGGAGATCGTTGATGTCAACCCCCTTTGAAAGGGAGAGCAGCAGGAGATCTTCAAACTCATGCAAGCAAAAGAAATGAACGAGAGAGAGGGACTGAAAATTAGCCACGTCGGCAGTCTTCTCGAGAAGGGCTTTGAGGGCCCTTTGCACGGCAGAGCGCAGTGCGGGGTGATTCTCTTGGGGCAACACGGTGCTATCAAAAAGACTCTCCTCACCCTCAGAAAGCTGCACCTCGGCCGCCTCACAAGCGACCTCGAGGGCCTTCTTGCCGTCTGCCGTGACTGCGTTTGCATTCGCTCCTTCTGCAATCAGCCATTCAAGCATGCCCCACCGATGCAGACGGGCGGCGGCGATCACCGCCGTGTCTCCAACCACGACCCCCCCATGCACATCCCTTCCGATCTTGCCTTCCAAATCCACCCCGTCTCTCACGAGCATCTCTGCGGCTTCCCTGTTGTCCGCAACCACACATCTGATCAGCGCAGTGTGGCCATCAAACAGGCCATTCACGTCTGCACCCACTTTCAGGCAGAGACGCAAATCGTCCCCGTTGGTCGTACCGTCGAGGAAGGTACAGAGTGCCTTCTGGGTAGTCTCTACGGAGATTGGACAGAAGAGGCGAATCATCTCGTACACCCCCATCTCGTGTAGCAGGCCCACGTCCATCTCGACGTGCCTACTCACAACCTCTCCCAGCTTCCCTCTGACTTTTTTCGAAAACTCTCTAATTATCTCCTCCACCGACTCAACTACTGTCACGTCCTCGTGTCGCACGCACCAGAGAGGCACTTCCTCATCTGCTGCTGCTGAGTTCTCCCCTGTGTGGCCCTTCTTTGCCCTGAGGACTTTCTCAACGATTTCGATCTGCTGTTGAAATTGGGAGGCGACAGAAGTCTGCAACAAATTCAGACGCTCCAGGAAGGCATCGAGGGTTGGGGGAGGGGGAAGAAGAGCCGTCTCCTCCATTTTCTTTTTCGGGAAGGTTCGAATTGAGCGAAAAAGAAGGACAAGGAATCAGTCAGAATGTCCGGAGCACCCTCGAACAGATAGAGCAGAGGCTTCGAAACCTACACGGACAAGGGGCACTTTGAGAACAGATCTTAAATCGGGTGAGAGCCAGCCTCCACGGTGAGGTGAAATGCAGGAAAGGACAGTACAATACACGGAGCCACGCGTAAATGGTGTACAGAGCAATAACCACACCAGTCTTGAGAATGCTTTCATCATCTTCAAAGGACCAAAGCACCCTTCAATTGTTTGATGAGAATTGCAAGAGCGAAAGCTAGAGAGAGAGAGAGAGAGAGAGAGAGAGAGAGAGATGAGAGAGAGAAAGAGAGGGGGACATGCACTGTCAAGCATCTGTCAAGCAGGCGGCAAAATTTTGTCAATCTTTTTTTGTGTAGTTTTCAGAGAGACGCGCGCGTCACGCGATAGTTACACATGAGCAAAAGAGAAAGAAGAAGAGAGAACCAAGAAGAAAGAGGCAGCTTCAAGCTTCCAACCACTGCTTCAGACTGTCAGCTCACGAAGGTAATTAAGACAAAAATTTTAAGGAAGGTCAGCTCTAGAGTGATGATTATGATGCGTGCCCCCTGTTTGAGCGGAGGTTGCACGGTCCAATTAAGGGTTACACAAATGAACCTGAGGTCCGTTATGAGGAAGCAAATCTAAGAGCCCCTCAAACCACACGTACGAAGCGCAGGGAGCTGGCAAGTCGCGATTTAACTAGATTTGACTTCTGATTGACGCGATACAATTAAATCGGTAAACTCTCGATCATCAATCGGTAAAGGTAGTTACCAGCTCAATTCTTGATACCCAACAGATTGAGTTGCATGCCTGAGTATCTCCTTCTTCGTGAATGCACATACATGATAAAGTCTTTAAATCATGCTGATAAGACCTTTTGCAAGGTTGAAATAGCTGTACAGAACCCTGTATAGGAAGCGTAAAGACATATACACATTGCGGCATGATTGTGCATAAAGACCTTTGAGCAGCTCTGTATACAGTGACTCAGAAACAGATCAAACAGATCTACCATACTATAGCTACCATATCTCTCTGTCACTACAAGTTTAGAGAAACAAGACTTAAAAAGCTTTTACTGTGACTTGCTTAGATGCTCTAGCTAACCGTCATATAATAGTCGGGATACTGCCCAGTAGCACATTATATTAATTGTTTGTGGCTAAAAAGTCCTAGAGAAAGTCCGTCACTATAGCTCTCTCATTCATCGTATACTATCGGATACTAAATATTGACAATTATATTGTTCTTTAAAATTCTTCTTGAAATCCACTTTTTATGGTTCAACATTGGTTTGTTGAGACTTTGTTACTTTGCTCACTTGTAGAATTATTTATGGTCAACTTAAGATAGAATAGGAGAGGATTAATACTAGTTTGGGTTGCTCCCCGGCTACCTGACAGTTCTATAACAATACCCTGCGGTCCACTGCCGGGCCTTACTACTAGTAGTAGTAACTTGCACCTTAGCTTTTTAGTAAAACAGTTTACGATTGATCATAACTTTTATTCCCTTTTGGGCCATATCTGTTACTAAAATTCCTAGTAAAACTTTTATACCATTGTTATATACGTACTAGGTTGTATAACGGAGTATACGATTGTTTGACAATTGTTGCCACTTATTGAAGAACAGAATGGACTGATCGGATCATAAAAGAATCTGGGCAGACGAGACACCCTTTGCTGCGGTGTGCGGGCGGCTAGGAATTGATCGAGGACTCAGGCGGGCAACCGTGACAGTTCCTGGTCTGGTGGTGTGGGCTGCAGAAGCGCAGTGGGACTGTGACAAAGAGCCTGGGGGTTGTGATACTGATGGGGTCAACAGGATAGAGGGAGGATGACGCATCGCCCAACGGTTTTGGGGGAAGACAGGGAAGCCTGTTCCTACAGGAGGAGGGCTAGCGCCCGATGACCGTCTCGCGACTCTTCGTTGAATCCTTCGGCGCAGCCCTGTGACCATTTCGGGTGCGGTGACGTGGGCTCTCGGTTGCTCGGAAGCCTGAACAGAGACCTCCACATGGCCCTTCTCAGTCGAATGGCTCTGACCAACAGTATGCTCTACAGCTGCAGTAGAAAGGGGGTTTGCACTGCGCAAAGCTGCGGCTGAGGAGTCCGTATCGGTCCCTTCATGAGTGTCAAACATCAGCCTGAGGGGGGCATCCGTCTCCTCTGTGGTGGTCGCTCCCACAAGTGGCGTGTGCAGCCTGTTGAGCATTCTCAGGCTGTCTCCTAGAGGCAGGCCCTGGTTTGTATGGCTCTGTTGGTCTCCTGGAGGAAAGTTATTGCACATTGTGATCTCCTGAGGGAAAAGCAAATTAGGAAGGGAGAGGCTCTTCACCTTCCGCCTTCTTGTGTTTGCCTGTGCACGTGCCCTCTCTTGTACCTGCTCTTCATCTGAGGAAGTCACAAAAACGCATTCTCTCCCGTCGCCCTCGGGGGAGTGAATCACCCTCCATTTAATTGAATCCAGGTGCTCGATGTCCCTGCTCCTTTCCTCTCTCCTTTTTCTCTCTCGCTTCTGTAGAAGGGTGAGGAGTGTCTGTCTCAAACGGCTGTTTCCTGTGTCCAGCATGGACTCGTCCTGTCGAGCGTAGAATCCTGGACCCCGAATCGGCCGTTTTTTACCTAACAAACCGGCCAGGTGCTTTCGGCGTGCAGACAGCTGAGCCCTCTGTGCCCTCTGCCACGACACTTCACTCCTCAGACTTCTGCTGTGTCCACGCACTGCTGAATATGCCTGTCCCTGTAATTTCAAATCAGGGGAACGCTTTTGCCATTGAGAGGGCCAACCACCACCTCTCGTGGAAGGCCTGCTAGAAGGTGAGGCTGCTCGCAAACTGACTGCAGGACGAGTGTGTGATTTTAGTCCCGGATCTGCAGGGGCAGACGCAGCCTCTCTCTTTTTTTTCTTTTTCCCCAAGTTGAATGACAGTGACCTCTCCCCGTGACGCTCCATGCTGACGTCAAGAGGCAATCGGACTGACTGCGAGTGCCTGTGGGAAGGCTGCCGGGGGGACCGGGACGATCTGCTGGACCTCGAGCTTCTGCTTCTGCTTCGGCTCCTTTCTGTGAATGCGGGTTGACGCGATCTATGGGAAAGGGGTCGCGCTGTCGAGCCAGATTTCTCTGACCGAGCTGCAAGGGCTGCCTTGGCAGGAAGACATGATGACTCCGCATTTGGTTGAGAAATGGGCTCAGGGGATTTTTGAGCTTGCTGCTTTGATGATGTCTCTGAAGCCTTCATCATGGACTCCCCCCCCTGAAGAGGCCCCCCCCTCGATTCAGTGCAGCTGGGTTCCATCATGTCTGTAGAGGCTAGGGTGACAGATACGTGGGGAGGGGAATGCGGGTTCTGGGCTGGGGCGTGTCCCGTCTCTTCATCCTCCTCATCAAGGAGACGGGGGGAGACGTGATTGGAGGGAATGGGAAGGGAGTGTCGTCTTTTGATCAGGGAAGGGGGAATGCGAAGAAGTGCCCCCTCAGCTGTGCTCGCACGGAGTTGTGGAGGAGATGCAGGCCTGAAGGAACCAGCAGCTCCGGCAGGAAGACGAATGTCCAGAGGGGAGGTTTGGGGACGGAAGGGAACATTTTGTGTATGCAGCTGTGTGACTTGCTCTAGGTTTGTCTCGTTTTTGGTCTCTTCTTTCGTCTCCTCATTCTTCTCTCTCGAGTCCACAAAGCGAACTGCTCTCCCGTGATGTGCAGGAGTGAGGCAGCGTGCAGGCGTTCCAGCCACAAGTAATTCCCCCCCGTTTCTGGGAGGAGAAAGGGAAACACGCGGGGAGGATTGCGGACACGTTTGGCGATTTCTGTTTCGAAAGAAGTAGTGCCGTGACACGGAAGCAATGCGCGGTAGACGGGGTTTTCTGTGTTCCCTTCTTTTCATTCTACTCGACTCACGGCTACTCGTGCTGCTATCATCCGCCCCGCTGCTACTATCTGCACCTTGATATGTACGTGCCTGCAAGTTTTGTTTTTTGCTTCTTTGGGGGAATGTCATGGTCATGTTCTGGACGGAAATCTGCGACTGTTGCGTTGAGAGTCCATGGCTACATCTCTTTTCATCGAATCGGTCCTCAACGAAGGGAGTTTTTGGCCTAGATCTTCTTGTGTTAGGCAGAGAGGCAGTGACAGAGGGAGCCGTCCCCGTCTTGTTGGTTCCTGTGCCCTCCCTGGGCGACTCGACAGACATCTGATCTCCGTCTCCCCCCCTGAGAGTGTCCCCTCGAGGACTCGGGAGTCGCACGGGGGTCGGGGCTCCCTTGAGGGACCTGACCATCATTCCAGAGAGATGACTTTGGCGTGAAGAGGGGCGGGAGAGAGGGACACCCCCCTCAGTCATGAGAGTACCAGGGAACAGGCCGACTCTGTGGTCAGTGGTTGCAGGGGTGAGAAGGCGGGAGCCCGGAATGGTGGGGGAAGAGACCATGGCGTCACTCTCGGCGTTGCCATAGGAGAGGGGACGCATTCTGTCTCTGCCCTTGCTGTCTGGGCGCAGTGACTTGGAAAGGGAAAGGGAAAGAGACAAAGAAGCAGAGGGAAACGCCTGACTTCTCGATGCAAGCAGGTAGTCAG
Source organism: Chromera velia (assembly GCA_018398765.1). Lineage (NCBI taxonomy): Eukaryota > Chromeraceae > Chromera > Chromera velia. The sequence continues at coordinate 88,070 of JAHBMJ010001901.1, forward strand.
ACAGCAAAATGACTCTGCCATCGCTCTCCCCCAGGTCTCCGAGGAGACTCTCATGACCACTCTTCACATGGTCAACCTCACCGCTGGGAGGATTCCAAGACGAAGGCGCGATGAAAGCGTCCCTCACAACTTCATCCGGCTTCTGGCTTTTCCGTGCCTCCTCCTGTGGGGGTGTGACTCCGCTACCCTCTTTTTCTTTTTCCTTCGCTGGGGGGGTCTTCTCCCGACTTCGCGTGGTCTGCTGCCGCTGCCTGGAGCTCCCTCGGGTGCTGAGGGGTGGCAGAGTCGTGACCATTGCACCAGAGCAAAAAAGGACAGTACCATCCTCGGGAGGTGGGCGGGTAGGGGGGAATGAAAGGCCTTTGCAGGGCTTCAATCGGGCCCCCCTGCCGTTGACGTCTGTTGCGGTGCCCTTTGTGCGTTCCAGCAGTCTGAGGAGATCTTTTCGGCGTCTCTCTCTTCTCTCGCGCCGTGTGTCTTTCGGAATGAGGGTACAGGAAGAGGAAGCAGCCATGGAGGGGAATGAAATCTTCTGTACAGAGAGCCCCACGTTGGGAGCTGTTGCGGGAGGAAGGAGGATTGACTGCTGGTGGTTTGAGTTTCTGCTCTCCATCAGAGAGGTAAAGGCTTCTGCGTCTGCAATGGAGACGCCCCTCTCTCCTGCGGCTACGTTCTCCTCCTCTCCTTCACCCTCTGTATCCACAACATTACCACCGAGCTCAGCTGAAGACGAAAACTCTTCTGCTGACGTTTGACCCTCCGCCCCCACTCCCGCTACCCTTTTCTCCGTATGCCTCCTTCTCCTTCTTCGCTTCCCATTCTCTCGGCGTCTCTCATTCTCTTGAGCAGCCTCAGCTCGTCGATCGAGGAGCGTCGAACGAGAGACCTGCAGAGAGGAATGAGGGGAGCTGTCTGGAGCTGCCCCGTAGAGAGTGCAGAGACTCTGCCCCCCTCCCGAGAGGCTGTGCAGGGAGCAGCTGTGAGAGTGGAGGTGCCACCTGGGGGTTCCACTCTGGAGCCCTGCTGCTGAGTTCTCTTGAATCTGACTCAGCAGAGAGTCAGCAGGTCTTTCTATCACTCCTGCCTGCAGCCAGGAAGCGACACGGGCAGATGCAAGGAGGAAGGCAGACTCTGGAGGAAGAATGATCACATTGTGACATGCACAGACATTCATTTACACCTGCACAGACATTCGCATGGAAGCAAAATGCGCCAACGAAAACTTAGAAAAGTCTGTACAAGGCTCGCGCGATAGAGAACGGAGGAAGGGTGAACCTCAAAAACCTTTGAAATGGAAGGAGTGCTTAGATCCTCAGGACAAAAGGAGAATTAAAAGGGCCTTCTTTCGACCATTGATTCCCTTAATTTCTCTGCATGTGCCCTTGCCATAGATGCACAGACGGATAATTGACTAGCTCACTCACCCTTTGAGACTTCGGTTTGAGGACGGCTCCCGAGTCTGCAGGTCTCTTTCTTCCTGTCGGAGGCAACTGGAGAGACGTGGGGGGGGAGCCCCTTGAGGTCCCTGAGTGTGCATGCAGGAAGGCGGATGGGCTCTCTCCTCTCGAGGTTGTCAGAGCGGCCTCGTGGCTTTGGCTTGCAGTATCGGATTTCACGTTCATACCTCTCAGCGATATCTTCTCCCATCCCGCGGGGGTCCACGCCCTTCCCTCTGTGTTCACTCCCATCTCACACAGCTCGGCTCCCTGATCAACGTGCTCTGGGGCTGTGTTGGTGCTGTCCTTAAGTGGGCGAGAGAGAGATGATGAGAGACCGGGTGCAAGCTCTTCAGACAAAACGCAAAGAGGGGACTCAGCTCCTCCTGCTGTCTCCGACATGGCTGGCGTGTGGGTTGACGGATGGATGTCCTTGAAAGGGGGAACAGACAGAGCCTGAGAGGCATCTGCAAAGGTCACCCTCTGATGCTTGATCACGTCATACTGCTGTGATCCCGTAGTGTCCTCTCTCTCTCCGTCTCTTCCCTCTGTGTCAGTCATGGTGTTGATCTGCAAACTGAGAGTATGATCTGCTGCTTCCTGAGGGATTCCATCTGCTTCCTGGGCGTCCAGGACGGGTGAGGGGGGAGGGTGTAGATGAGCGCGGGGAAACTTTGAGGCCGGAAGCAGGTGATGAGCATCGTCTGACATGAACAGGTTGGAGGAGGATTGGTCCATCAAAAATGTGCTCAGGCTCTGCTGCTGTTCGGGTTCTGCTGCCGACAGAGAAGTGGGAAATGATATTTCAGTCGGGTGGACGGGGAGAGCGGGGGAGATTACTTGATGAAGAGGTGAACGACGAGATGAGACAGGCCCTGTTTCTCTGTCTCTGTCTCTGTCTCCGTGGGGGGAGTCTTGGGGGGGCCGTCTTCGGCGTTCTCTTTCCCTTCCCCTCCGACCCCTTCCCTCTTTTTCTTTTTCTTCCCTCCCCGATACCCCCATTCTCCCTTCTGTCTGGCGTTCAACTAGGACAGGTGAAGGCAGGTCAGCATCCAGAGGAACAGAAGGGCAGACGTCTACAGGCATGGGACTGGAATTTATTGGACCGGGGCTCCTTCCGAGCCCCTCCTCCTCTGGGTGATAGTCTTCCGATGCATGCCATTCGAGGAGCGTGCCACTCTGTTGTGCGGGACCGAATCCGAGAGCTGCTGCTGAGGAGGACGTCCACAGGGGGGAGAGAGAGGACTCAAAGGAGTGGAGGGCCGCGATTGAGGAGGACAGGTTGAGGGGATGCATGTTCATGGAGACGGAACTGGTCGACGAGAGAGACCGCAAACCCCCTCCCTTGGACAGACGAGGAGGAAGAAGGTTGACTTTCTTTGTCCCGCGAGAAAAGAGGGCAGGTTGGTTACCTGAGATCTGGAACCTGCAAGGGATTCATTGAACAGCTATTCACGCAGGATTAAAACCAGTGCATGCTCACAGTCTGCATGTGAATCAAACACATGCTTTTTTATACAGCCTTTGCAAGGTCAGACCAGAACCTGGATGACTGACCGCAGAATGCCCCCACTGCCATGTACGCTTGTCCCTCCCTCCCCTGATAGGCGGTGTGTCGTCTTTCTGGGTTGAAAGAATGTCATTTGGTGAGCGGACAATGAATCACTTCATTCATGCAACTTGGAGACGTGCATCTGAGACGTCTGCGGACCAATCCTTCAATATGTCTGTGTGCTTGGACCCGTCTTGCTCCATTCAATATTACTGTCAGCGAGCAATCTGATCGGAAACCTGTCGAGCATGCAGAACACTGATCTCTGAAATTGTGGGGACCAATACAATACCGCAAATCTCGATCGTGGTCGATCATGCAGCCAAAAAATCCATGCATGCACGGTCTGCATATGCATGCATAGATCGTCGTCCTTTTTCGCGCGCTTTGCGCAAAAATTATAACGCGGACCCGCGCGGCAAAGGCCATGCAGCTATAGCCGCCAACGTTCTGTGACCTGCAGAAAAAAAAAACGCTCTCTAAAAATCTGCATGCAAAGATCGTTATTGCTTGGAACAGAAGACAAAGTGTTGTTTCCGCCTTCTCTTTCAAAATAGTGTTGTTTTCCTCCCGTCCCCCCCCCCCNCCCTTGCAGCATTTAAACTTTGAGGACAATGTACTCACCGGTGCAATTGTGAATCCAATGTTGAGACTGCTAAGCTCGCAGCAGCTGCCTACTCTCGAGACATTGAGTCTTTCTGGGAATAGAGGGATTGATGAGAGATCGAGGGAATCGCTCTTCGGAACGCTTCCAGGAGTTATACAGTTTGATTAGTATCTCATGACGTAAAATTGTGTTTTGATTGTTGGACGACCTGAGTACTTACGATGACTCGCAACTTTAATATACCAATTGATGTGATAAATTTATGAATCGTTTCGATTTATTCTTTAATATGAAGATCTAATGGCAGACTAGTACAAAGTACATATCATTGGTCCCTTACAATACTTACAGAGTTAGAACTATAATTTTTCATCATCATACGTGATCCGAGTCGTCATGGTCCATTAGTTTATAGTAGGTGTCTCGCCGTCGAGTCACCGACTCTATTCTTAAAACCGCGTACAATGCACACGACATCATTCCTATCGTTAGTACATCCTACATATCGATCATACCGATCATTATTAGTAAATACTAAGTAAATTTATGGCTTTCAGTACATATATCATTTAAGGGTTACGGAATTAATTTAGTAACTGGAGGGGGGTTAGACCCCCAAAGTTATGAAAAAAAAGTAAAGTACAACTTTCTAACTCTAGTACGGAAGTACAGTAAGAATTTACTAGGAAGTAGTACAGAAACAATCAAAACACTAGTGATGAAGCTAAACATCAATGTGACATCATTGTTTTATAAGGTTAGTACAAGCATTAACATCACTGAGAAGTCTTAGATCACTTAGTAGTATCCCTTATTAAACATAAAATTCAAACTTATTACAACCATTGTAATATTATGACTATTATTGTCAGCCAAAAACATAAGTGTACCAGTGTAAGCCGTTTCATATAAGGCTATCATGCACAAAACCTAGAAGCTGCACAAAACTGTACGAAACTCCATACGTATGAAATGGTGACACACTTTTCTTAGGTGGACACACACTACTTTTTTGTGCAGTTCTTCATGAAACTCTGCCATCTCCTCTCTTTTTGCTTTTTCTAACCAACAGTGTCACAGACTTAAACTTTCTTTTCTAAATAAGTAAGACTTGGTGACTTAAAAGCCTTTCACGTCTGAATCGGTCTGAATGAAACGTTGTTTAGGAAAGGGGTAGTGAATGATGCAATATTTTGAAACGACTGCATGGAGATGGCAAGACAGACATGCACCAGAGATGGGCCCTGTAACCGAAAAAGACCCAAGCAATTCGGGGTCATGCAGTTATGCAATGTGTGTTTGTGTAAGACTGTGGTATGCTGGTATCCTACTATATCCTACCTAAAACCTAAGCGTTGGCTAAAGAAAAAAAAAAAAGAAAAAAAAGTAAGCGAACAAAGGACATCTTTTTTTTTCTTTCTTTTTTACTTTTTTGCCCTTAACAACACCTAATAACAGTTGTGCAACATATGTACAACACCTGTGTAACACGTGAACAACAGTTGTTTGACTCAGTAATTGACTGAAAAAGAAAAAAAAAGTAAAGGGTTAATTTAGGCATTATTTTGGGGTGATCTTTTTTTTTTTCCTTTAGCCGACGCCTAGCCTAGAACTTAAGTTTTCATATTTTTATATCTTCCTAATGGAAAAGTATATTTTTAGGTATAAAAACTTTAAGTTATACATTTTTTGGAATTGCTTTTACATATGAAATCATCCTAGAACAAACTGATTTTACCTAGGATTTTACGGTTCCGAAAGTTCAGTACTAAGGGGTTGGAGGCCTCCAGTAACTGTTGGTATGGCTAGCGTGACGGCAGTATGACGACTATGAACTTACGTGTAAAGTCTGTGTATCACTGGTTCAGTTCCTTCTTCCACTTTTTTTCGTCTTCGAACATTGCATCACAAAACTGTCATACATCTTGCTGTCTATCTTCCAATCTCATTTATTCATATTTAATTTGCATCTTCTATATTTCATCTATCCAATACAGAAACGGAATCTGTATCGTCATTTCTGTATGACTTCTTTTCATTTATTACAATACAGTTTGTTTGTTTACTTCTGTACAACGCATTCAAGTGTTGTTTGGAAAGTGTTGCATGGTTTACGTGCGCGGCGTGCATCAATCACTCCGGTCCTCCGGGACCGTACTTCTCGCGTCCTCTCAGCCCAGAGCGTCACCCCGGCCCGCTCGCCTCTGAGGCCTAACAACCACTCCCCCCTCCAGTCTGCTCATCCCGAGCAGATCATGCAAAGGACAAAGCAGGGGCACGTTAACATGTCATGCACCACTCAAACTCCCGGGGGCTGCCCTTACCCCGACGACTTCGTTTCTTTTCATTCACAGAGGCTCTTGGATGCGTCCATCCTTTCGCACATTCGAGCAAGAAGGGAAAGAGGGTTTGCCTCACTTAACCAATCAGAAAAGACAAAGACAGCAATCACTGTGAGACATTCATTGGACTTACCGAAAAAATTTTTCTTTCGCTCTTTCATATACACCGACCAACTCTGGTGCATCCACCTCACTCTCCTTCATCCATGCGAAAGTCCCATCATCGAACGAGACTCGATACTCCTCCTCTCCATCCTCTGAGGGTCGTCCAGCCAGAATCCGAACTGGCTGAGGCGCTTTCCGCCTTCCCCTCTCTCTCTACCTTTCTTCTGGATGAACCTCCAACTCATCTCCCAATCCGAGCTCGTCGAAGAGCTCATCTATTTCGGGGTCGTCCCCTATCCTGAATATGGCGGGGCGATCGCTCGAGTGGGGGACTTGCTTCTCTTCTCTCTCTCTTTTTTTATCTGCAGAGTCTTCCTCTGCCTCTTCATTATCCTCTCTCTCTCGGGACTCTATCCGTGGCGCACCTGCAGGGATCTCTTCCCCTCCCCCTTCATGTTCATTTTCATTCTTCTTTCCTTCCTCCCACAATTGCAATCGGTCTTCACTCACAACTTCCCTCTTCTTTCCTCCAATCGGTTGAATCACAGCGACATGCGGTCGGTTGTGTGGTATACCAACCACGACAAAAGGCCCATCTGCCTTCGCACTGAAAGCAGGGAAGCCGAGCTGAGGTACAGGACGACGGAAGAGAACGCGATCTCCCACTCAAAACTTTTGAGTCATGCACAGGGGATTTCGTCTCTCTCTTGCCTGTCGCTCCCTCTCTGCTCGGTTGACCGCTCTGTCAATCTTCTCCACTCGCTTTTGCCGAATGAATCCATAGTACTCATCATAGCAGACAGGAGGTGCTCTGGCTCTTTCTACGATTGGCTGAACTCTCAGCACAGACTGCGGTGTGTGCGTGAAGAGAAGCTCAAATAGAGACAGCTCCGTTTCAGAATGGGGGGCCGTGCGGTAGGCAGCATTGAAGGGCTGAAGGTACAGATCCCAATCCCCCTTCTCATCATCTAGCTGCTTCCCTACCCCTTCTACCCAGGAACGGTTGAAGCGTTCTGGGATCCCGTTCGTCTGCGGATGGTATCTGGTGGTGGTGTGGTGTCGGGAACGCATGAGAACAAGGAGCTCCCTTACGATTTCACTGAGAAAGTTCGTGCCACGATCGGATACCAACACCTCAATGAACCCGTAGCGGCAAATGATCTCCTCGAACAGAATTTTCACCATCATCCATCCAGGCACTTCGGGGAGGGCAAATGTCTTGGGCCATCAGGTGAGTGCACACGTCACCACGAGAACGAATCGGTTCCCTCGTTTTGTCAGCGGGAGGGGTCCCTTCACATCGATCCCAACCACCTGAAAAGGGCGGGTTGGGATAGAGAGCGTATGAGGGGTTCTGTGCGGTGCTGCTGCTCTCCTCTCTTGGCACGGACAACACTTCTCTACCCATTCCCCGACATCTTTCTGAAGACCTGGCCATCAGAATTCTTTCAACAACCTCTCTGCCAAACGCCTGCCTGCAATGTGGCCTCCCATCGGATGGTCATAGTGCATCACCATGATAGTCTTTCTCAGGTGTGCGGGCATATACAGCTGTTCCGTCTCTCCCACATAACGGTACAGCAATCCACCCCGCAAGTCAAAGAGACTTTCCTGCGCCATCACCGTTTTCATTCAATTCCGTTCTGTGGGCAAAGTGCCCATCTTCAGATACTCATACACATCTCGCACAGCAGGGTCAGAGGGAACAGAGGAACGGACCTTTTCAAGAAAGGGGAGAGCCACTTGCATGGGGAGGGCATTTCCTGTGGCCCCAGCAATCGCTGTCTCAAAGCCCGGCCTCTCCGCGCTGCCCCCATCAACCGGACGGGAGCAGTGCCGACAGAACGGAGCCTCTGTGTCGATTGAGTGTTCAGCCGGCATAGGCATCCTCGACACCGCATCGGCATCCGTGTGGCTCTTTCCCTCTTTGTAGAGATATTGCAGCCCATACTCCTACAGCTCTAATGCCCATTTCTCTATCTGTTTATTGGCAAATTTATTCTTCCCCATAGCCAGATTCGGCTTGTGATCTGCTAGGTGATCTGTCTGAATCACGCGGAGAAAGACGGAGCTGCTAAGCAAATAATGCCTCCACTGTCTGCAATAAAACAACCCAGCTAACGCCTCCTTCTCTGGCATTCCATAATTCAACTCAGTACCCTGCAGCCTTTTGCTCGCATACGCAACCACCCACTCTCTCCCGTCTTTGATTTGCACAAGCATTCCTCCAATCGACATATCACATGCGTCGGGCTTCACAATGAAGGGAGTATGCATGTTGGGAAAGCACAGAACGGGGGGCTCAGTGAGACGACGGCACAGCTTTTGGAAGGCTGCATCGGCTTCTGCTGTCCAGACAAAGGGGCGTAGCTGTCCCTTCTTGTCAAAAGGCCGGAGAAGCTCATTGAGAGGGTGAGCTATCCGTGCAAACCCAGAGATAAAAGAGCGGTAATAATTGTACAGGAAGAGAAACGTGCGCAGACGTGCACGGTCAGTTGGGGTCGGCCAATTCTTGACCTTCTCGGTGTTCTTCTTGCTTAGATGCACACCCCGAGCAGAGACGGTGTGCCCAAGATACTCAACCTCCACCTTTCCAATTTGTGCCTTCTCCAACCATAACTTGAGACCTGCAACTCAGACGAGAAGGAAAACCTCCCTCAAGTCCTGCAGATGCTGCTGATGCCCTCGAGAGAAGACAATCATGTCGTCAACGTAGATGAGCGCTATGTCTCTCGGGAGGGCTGCAAGGACCATCGACATTGCCCGCTGAAAGATCGCAGGGGCATTCACAAGACCGAACGGCATTCTAACGAACTCAAAGAGTCCGAAGGGGGTGATGAATGCGGTCTTCTCTGCATTATCTGGGTCCAGAAGGATCTGATGATAGCCGGATGTGTAATCCAAGGCGGAAAACACAGAGGAACTGGCCAAACGGTCGAGGGTCTCTTGAATGCGAGGAAGGGGGAAAAGGTCCCGCTTGGTGACTTCATTCAAACGTCTGAAGTCAAGGTAAAAGCGGATGGACCCATCAGGCTTCTTCACAAGGACAACAGGTGCTGTCCACGGTGACTGTGAAGGCTTAATGATTCCCCCTTCCTGCATTGCATCAAGCTCCTTTTTGACTTCGTCTCTGCGGTGATAGGGCACGCGGTCCTGACTCCATCGGACCGGTGTGTCTGTGTTTGTTGGAATTTTTGCGTAGTAAGGCTTCCCTTGAAGCCTCAACGTTCCTATATCGAATCTCTCTCCACTCCAAATGTCCGAAAATTCTTCTAACAACTCCAAATACCGCGGCTTCCACTCCTCTGGCACGGTACTCAAATCAACAGGGGGCAGGTCAGTTTGCTTTCTCTCTCCCTTTACGCCCTCTTTGGACGTTGACTTTCCCCCTAGGTCAAGAGGGACGGATGCACGGGCACCTCCCACCTGAGCAGAGGGCCAAAGACAGGGAGGAGACGAAGGAAAAGGGACAGGCCTGGTCTGACTGGGAGACGCCGAGACGGCGTTGACTGCGGCGATGTGCATCGAAGGCTCAGCATGAGTCAAAGTCACTTTCGGCCCCACCATCAATTTTAAACGGGAGACGTATATAATTCCTCTAACAACTCCAAATACCACGGCTTCCACTCCTCTGGCACAGTACTCAAATTGACAGGAGGCAGGTCAGTTTGCTCTCTCTCTCCCTTTACGCCCTCTTTGGACGTTGACTTTCCCCCTAGGTCAGGAGGGACGGATGCACGGGCACCTCCCACCTGAGTAGAAGGCCGAGGACAGGGAGGAGACGAAGGGAAAGGGATAGGCCTGGTCTGACTGGGAGACGCCAAGACGGCATTGACTGCGGCGATGTGCGTTGAGGGCTCGGCATGAGTCAAAGTCACTTTCGGCCCCACCGTCAATTTTGAACGGGAGACGTTCGTGACCTCGATCACAGCTACCCCTGCACGGACAGTTGCGATCTGTGCGGGGACTGCTAGACCCGGAAGAGAACGGGGGAAACCCTTTTGAATGAGGACATCATCTCGATCAAATGCATCAATCCGCACCTGCAGGAGACTGCAATACCATGCAGGAACCCTTATTCTCTTTAGAGCACACACCTTTATCGGCTTAACCCCGTCATCATACCATACACCGAACTCTGGCAGGTCTCCCACCTGCAACCTGTCCTTTTCAAATGCATACCTCACCTCCGGGTGCCACCTCAAGAAATCTATGCCCAATACAATGTCATACCCCAAACCCTCAGCCACCAACACCGGGTGTTCAAACGTTTTCCCGGGATCTGAGGGATGTGCAATTTCAGATATTGTCTCCCCAACACACGGCACTGAATTATTGCCCAAAGCAACCAACCCCACACTGGGGGATTTCATCTCCACATCGGCAGCAGCAAGGTACCCCACATTAACGAAAGAAACTTGGGAACCTGAATCAAGCAATGCAGATGCAGGCTTTCCAAAAAGCAAAACACTCACCCACGGACGTGGTTTCACCTCAACAGACGCAACCTGTGCCTTGACAGCAGGGCAACGCTTCTCCTCCCTGCGAGAATGCTCGACAGACATGCACATAGGGTCCTCCTCTCTTGCACACACGGCGGGAATGAGAGGAGGCAGGTCTCTATAGACCGCATGATGGGAGGGCGGGCCTGCCTCTAAGCCCGACCTCCCCCCCCGTTTCCCGGCTTCGGAGGAAGAGGGCACTGCTTGACATGGTGGGCCTTAGACCCACAGTTCCGGCAGCTGATGTAGTTTGGATGCCCGAGAGTATTGCTCCCTGGGAGGAGGGTTTCAGAGAAGAACCCGGTTGAGGGATGGGACGGATAGAAAGGAAAGTTTGAGGGCGCTGGTTGCCCTCGGCCTCCTCCAAATCCTCCTCTGCCCCCCCCTGCCCAGCCCCCTCAACCCCAATTGAACCCACCCCGAAAGTTGCTGCCTGCCTGCCCATACTGAGTCGGGGCGGCCTGTGCGACTGGGTGAGTGCAGCAATTTGGACCTCCAGTTTGTCGAATCGGTCACTCTTCGGCTGCTCCTGCTTCTGCTTGCCCTTCAAATTTCGATTTGCGTCTGCAGCTGTGACTTGTGCCTTACCTTTCTGCTGTGAGTGCAGAAAACAAACTCGAGCGACGAGCTGGTGGTAGTCGTTGTACACAGTGGGCTCCCTGGTCAAATCCAAGGAGAGAGACGGGTACAGGGTGCCCAAGAAGGGCATGACTCAGGTTTGGTGCGGATATCCAGGTTAGGAGATTCGCATGAGTTTCTCGAATGCCTCTTTATGCGTTTTGAAGTCATCACCAGGGGTCAGTTTGAGCATAGAAAGCTCGTAGACTGCCTGGTTCTTTTCGGTCTCTGTTGGGGTCCACCGGAGCAAGAAGGCATCCTTGAGTTGTTGGAAGGTTAAGCGTTTCTTGCTCTTCTGGGCTAATCACTCCCGTGTGATAGGCTTGATGAGATGCTTCTCCACAAGCATCCACCACTCTGCGTCTGTCAGGTTTGCCTTCGAAGCCTTTGCCTCAAACATTTCCGACCACTCGACCGGACAGTCTCTGTCTGGGTCGAAATCCTTGACAATCGTGCGAATGTCAAGGTTCTTGAGTTTTGTGAGGTCAACATCGTTTGGGTTTTACTGCTGCTGTTGTTGCTGGGCTTGCTGCTGGGCTTGTTGCTGGGCTTGTTGCTGGCTTTGCTGCTGGGCTTGTTGCTGGGCTTGCTGCTGTGCCTGTTGTGCCTGCTGCTGCACCATCTGAAGGTCTGCCTGTGCCTGTGCCAGATCTGTCTGCGACTGTGCAAGCTGTTGCTGCAAGTTGGCAATTTGCTGCTACAGCTGCTGGTCGTCTGCCATCTCCTCTTCGCCTCCCTCGAAGAGCTCCTGGAACCACTGATTGACTGCCTGGTTGGCTGGCAAGGAAGGGTTGAGGTAAGCCCTTCCCGATCGTGTGATTCCGGAGATGGCTACAACAAAAGAGAAACAGAGGCCGTGAAAAAGAACGTACTCTGCTTACCACTTTTGTTGGTATGGCTAGCGTGACGGCAACATGACGACTATGAACTTATGTGTAAAGTCTGTGCATCACTGGTTCGGTTCCTTCTTCCACTTTTTTTCGTCTTCGGACATTGTATCACAAGACTGTCATACATCTTGCTGTCTATCTTCCAATCTCATTTATTTGCATTTAATTTGCATCTTCTGTATTTCATCTGTCCAATACAGAAACGGAATCTGTATCGTCATTTCTGTATAATTTCTTTTCATTTATTGCAATACAGTTTGTTTGTTTACTTCCGTGCAACGCATTCAAGTATTGTTTGGAAAGTGTTGCATGGCTTACGTACGCGGCGTGCATCAATCACTCCGGTCCTCCGGGACCGCACTTCTCGCGTCCCCTCAGCCCAGAGCGTCACCCCGGCCCGCTCGCCTCTGAGGCCTAACAATAACTGGTACAAAGTTACGACTTTTCCAGTAACCAATTTTTGAGCCGAACCCGAGGGTGGGGTCTGATACCTCAGCTTAAGCTGGGGAACGCCCCGCCCTGCTAGCTCTGGCGACAGATAGACATAGCGGGAAGGCCCTAGGGCGGAACATATCAATCAATCAATCAAACCCCCAACAGTAACTCTTAAATGATATATGTAGCTTTCAGTATCTTGGTCAGTATAAGCAAAAGGAAGGGATTCCCCTTCCCATCTTTTCTCGGCCCTTGAAGTAGTAGTAAGTAGTAGCCTCCAAAACTCTGTGCTAGGCTCTCTAATAGAATCTCTATTAAAATTTGAAAATAATAATTAATAATGTAATCTCATAACATCGATCATATACTTTAAAAAGATCGACTCTAAAAAGAGAGATTGACAGACTCTGTCTATAAAGATACTCCTTTTTTTCTATTCTTTTTTTCCCCCTAGTTTTCACTAAAAGTTTTTCTGTTCCACTACGCCTATGAAGTGAGTTGTTCAACTGTGGTTGCATAACAGCTTCATGAACGCTCCACTCGCGGCTCGAGAGTTTATCTTGCAAAGTGGGTGACCACATTGGCTACGTGATCTTACGTGATCTAGTGCCTGATCGCCTGGACGCCGTGGACAGGAGGCTGGCTATGAGGCCGGGCCTTTGCCACTGCTCAGTGTGCCGCTCTGTATGGAGTCACTGACAAGGGACTCGAAGACTCCGCCTCTCTGTTCTTTCCCAATCGAGACTTGAGCCCTTCAGGTGTGAAATTCAGAGCGAGAAGGCGAAATAGTCGAAAATTGCGGAACGACAGCAAACCAGGGAAGACAGACTGAGGGGATGAAAGGGACGACCAGGGAGAACGAGGCAGAAAGAATGCCAAAGGGCAAAGCAAAAGCAAAACGACGGCGGAAGAGAAGAGTCTGTCTGGAAGGAACCCGGGGAGGGAGGGAGGGAGGGACGGAGGGAGGGAACACAGAAGAAAGAACACATCCATCTTTCCTTCTTCAGTCTCTTTCCTTGTCTTGTTCTCTCTCTTTGCCCCGCCTGTCATCTCTGTCTCTGTCCCTTCTGTCATCTCTGTCTCTGTCTCGATCCCTTCTTTCATCCCTGGATCTTCTTCCGTCATCCCTCTGTCCATCTCTCTCCCTCCTGTCACTTCTTTCTCTGTCTCTGTCCCTTCGGTCTTCCCGGTCTCTCTCTCTTTCCCTGTCTCTGCCTCTTCGATCGTCTCTGTTCTCGCGATCGCGGCTTCTGTACCTCCCTCTCTCGCGGTCCTCTCTGCTCCCCCTCTCTCGCTCGTCTCTGCCTCCTCCTCTGTCGCGGTCAATTCCGTTTCTCTCACGCCCTCTCCTCTCCTGGCTCCCCTCAGTCCGGCGGGATCCATTCAAATAGTCCCCCCTGCTTCCTCTTCCTCTCTCACGTCTCTCCCCCTCGTCATCTGCGACCTGACCCGCGTCTTCTTCTGGATCGTCTCGCCTCTTCTTTCTCTCTCGCTCTTTCTCTCCTCGGTCACCGTTCTGTTCTGTTCTGCGGCTGTCGCGATGATCTTCTTCAGGGTGGCGGCCTTCCTCTCTGTCCCCCTCTCTTCCCCTCTTCTTGTCAGCCCGAGAGGGCGGAGAGATAGAGGGGTCTCTTCGATCCTCCTCTCCCCTCTTTCTCTTCTGTCTCTCTCTGTCTCCGTTTCGGTACTCATCTCCACGCTCTTCCACCTCTTCCTCTTTCACACGCACAGATGAAGATCCGTTTCTGCTCTCGTTACTCCTGTCTTTCTCTTTTCCCTCTCTGTCTCTCTTCCGCCCCTGATCCCTCCCCCCCTTCCCCTTCCCCTTTCTGTTTCCCCTCCTCCCTCCTCTCGAGGAGCGAGAGGAAGAAGAGTCAGAGCTCCCACCGCTGCTGCTACCAGAGTCGGAAGACCCGGAGGAGGACCCAGACGAAGAGGAGGAAGAGTCGCTGCCAGAGGACGAGGAGGAACCAGAAGAGGAACTCGAATCTGAGTCGCTGTCAGAGTCAGAAGAGGAAGACGAGGAAGAAGACGCTTCCTGGGCTTTCTGCAAGGACAAAGAAAGAAGAGGAAAAGAGGTCGGTCATGCAGATATCAATGTAACCTGAAGAAACGCTGTATGGAAAAGGTAGTACCACTGTACCCGCTAGCTGATGGGGGTCCTCCATTGAGATGCCGGAAGCATCAGAAATTTTTTGGGGGGTGTTACAAGGAACTGCTGGCAGCAGGAGGGCGGGCAGAACGGAGTGAGTGAAAAAAAAGGAGTCACGCATTCGCCACCCTGTCCTCTCTTCTCGTGGCTGTCTGTCTACCTGCCTCCTACATGCGTACCTTAAATTCCAGTGCTGCCTGCTGTTTCATCTGCTCTGTCTGCATTTGGAGAACCAGTCGGAGTCTGTCGGTGAGGCCCCCTAGACCGATGGAGGTAAAGAAGTTGATTGCAAACCGAATGTTCTTCGGGTGATCAGTCGGGAAAAGACCGATCAAGAAGGGCTGCAGCGGCTCTTCCTGCACACACACAAATAGTACAGAGACCCAGACAGACTGTATGTTTCTTCTTCTGCTTTCTTTTCTTCATTTTCCTTCAGACAGACAGACAGACAGACAGACAGACTATCTCAGGGAGACAGACAGACGGACAGGCAGGCAGACAGACAAGAGCAAGATGGATGGATGTGGAAGAGCACAGCTGAGCGGGAAGACCGAACAGACGAAGGAGAGCAACGAGTCGTAGAGATGCGACATTAGGAAGGTCGCAAAAAAAAAAAAAGAAACATTAATACAACAACGCAGCACAGACCACCAGAGCAGGGAGGGATTCCAAGGAGACGTCATAACAGAGGAGTGGCGAAGGTGAGATGAAAATCTTCTCGTTTGCCTTTTGTTCCTCCCCTGCTTCCCTTTCTTTTTTTCTGACCTGAAGTCTGGCGTTCAGTTTTTTGATACCCATATTTTCACTCAGATCCTGGAAGAGGACCTTGATGAAGATACGAGAGCTGCTGTTGGTCATCTGCTCTGTCAGCTGAATGAACTCAAGGCAGCTCCAAGGGATCGCGTCTGCATCCATCAATGCAAGTAAGGGATCGAGAGAGAAAAAGAGGAGAATGGAAAGCCATCTACGGAGCATCAAGAGGCATTCTTAGTGTCACGTCTCAGGCGAAAAACTCAAAGGACGGTCAGGAAAGAATGCCAAATTGGAGGAAGGGAAGTCTCTATGGATGTTTCGGAACTCGGCTACCGGTTTCGGAAACTCCCATACGTGGACGGAAGAAAAAGTCATTCTGCCCTGCTCTCTTTCTTTGTGCTGTCCTTCCTACCGACCTGTGTACATAAGATGAGAGAAGAATTTGGCGGTGTTCCTCAGTTTGCTCGTCTCCAGTCTGTGCACCGTGGCGTACTGGTCCCTCATGCACTTCACGAATAGCTCGGCATACTTCTGTTGCACCTTGCAGAGCCTCTCCGCCTGCGTGGGGGATTGGGGGGGGAGAAGGCAGACAGACAGACAGTCTGTTTCTTCTTCTTCTTCCTTCTTTACAGACTGTGGTTTCTTTCACTCCTTTTCTTCATGTACACAACAGAAAGAAAGACAGACACACGCACATACATACACACAGAGTTATCCACGCCGCAGAAGAAGAGCCCAAAGCGAAACGGCTTGTAGCTGCAGAGAAAGAAGCACCGCTTTCATCGTTTGGAGAGAACAGGCAGATAGACATGAAGAAACGAGAAAAAGGATCAACCGAAAAAAGAAGGTTTCTAAGCTCTCCACCCACTATGTTGTCTGCCAGTCGAGAGTCACTCTTTTTCTCTCAAACTTTGCTGGCCGTAGGAGCCCTTCAGACAGACTGACTGACTGACCATCAGAGGAAAGTAAGTCTGGAAGGTGCGCTCCTGCAAACGGCAACAAAGGAAGGAAGACAGCCCGTAAAAAAAGTGACAGTAAAATACGAGACGAAAGCTGGAGAGGAAAGGGAATCAAAGCCAGAGCTTGGAACCTACCTTCTTTCTACCACACGCACAGAGAGACAGTCTCCCCTCCGGTTGATGCGTCCAGCTTCATCGTGCTGTGTTGTCTCCTCTTCTTTCTTTGATTTCAATGGAGGCTGAGAAAATAAGACGAAAAACATCCCAAAGAAGACGTCGGCTGGCAATGTCGACACAAAAGAATCTCGTGACACAACCTGCGTTTCGATTTTCCGTGGAAAGCATTCTTTCCTTTCTTTTGAATGGCCTCCGCGCTCATTTCTTTCTTTTGCTTTTACGTTCCTGGCTTGTTTCTTTCAGTCCTTCCACACCTCTCTCGATCAGTGCGTGACGCACGCCAGACTCAGACTACTATTCGAAAGACCCACCATGGCGCACGCATCGATCAGAAGGGTGCAGATTTCGATCTCTTGGCCGTCCTGCAGAAAGAAAGGCATCATGACAGGGGAGAGGAAAAAAAGTGAAAACGTACACTACGAAAGAAATGCAAGAGGCAAAAGAATAGAAGTTCATCAATCCGGTCACACACAGGAGGCAAAAGGAATCCTCAGAACTCTTCATTCCTGTGTGACTGACTGACTGACTGACTGACTGACTGACTGACCTTGACATTCAACTTCATCAGCTTCGTAAGCGCTTCTTCGAACTGGGCAGAGGACTGGAAGACGAGGTAGACGGTTCGCCTGACAGACAGAAGACGACCAAGCACGCAGACACAGACACCATGAGAAAGAGAGATCGACACAGATGCACAGAGAAAAAGGGACCGGAGCAGAGAAGAAGAGGAGAAAAGGGGGTCAAGTGAGCACTGCTGCCGTCAAATTTGTGTCATGGAACAACGGGTCCGGTTCCTGCTTTCTGCAGGCCTCCTGTTCTCTGTTTGTCTGTCCATCAACCCCTCTCTTCATTTCCCGGGCACACTCCACCTGTCTCTGTCTCTTGTCTCTTTCTCTCTCTGACGTCTCCCCTTTCCCTTCTACAAGAGAAGGCAAGCGATTCAACAGGAATACAATCAGACTCTGCTTCGCTTCTGAGACAAGCAGAAAGGCAGGAAGGGAGGTGACTGACTTGAGGTTGACCAGATCCTGTTCCGTCTCGTCTCTAATCTTCTGCTGCTCCAACTGTTCCTGCCGCTTTTGTTCCTCAAAGTCGGAATCCTCAGAGTCGCTGCTGGAAGAACTCCCTCCACTGCTTGAATCTGCAGGCAGATCGAGAGGGAGACGAGAGAGACATGCAGACAGACAAAACCGATTCTCATCAGCAATTGCATCGAGGGGTACAAACACGCCAAGCATGCATGAACGGCGTGCGTGCAAACACCGGTGTTCTCAGAGGGAAGCAGGAGGAGAGAGAGAGACAAAAGGACAGACGGACGCACCGAGAGACCGACAAACACACAGGCAAATAGACATGCATGCTTTGTGTTTCTTTCTTTTCCTTCCTTCTCTTTTTGTACATATCAGACAGGAAGAGACACACACAGGCAGGTACGAAGCCAAACAGACAAATGGATCGACCGACCGGAGGATTCTCCGAGAAGTTCCTTCGACAATTCCGACCACTTCTGTTCCTCGGCCGCGTATTGCTGCAGAGAACAGAGACGACACATTTTTGATATACAAACACAGGCAGACTAAAAAGCAGATGGATCCACAGTTGATGTCCATCCTCAACAGGATTTGCTAAGCAAGAAATGGAGAGAGAGAAAGAGAGGAGACTGCACAAAAGTACGCTCTAATGACGACAAAGACAGTGGCCACTTCAACTGACGGACTGACCGCTGGCGACACTTCCTTGAAGATGTTGAGCATCGCCTGAGAGTCCAGCGTGTCCTCCACGAGGTCCAGCTCGTGGGTGATCCTGTCGTCTTCCTCCACCAAGTCCAGCTCTTCCAGAACCTGCATGTGCGCATGTTGGCGTGGGGCGGGCATGTTCACTTGCTCCGTCGGCAAAAAAGGGAAAAGAAGATTCATTCAGAATACAGAGAGAGAAATCCTGTGGTACTACAGCGCCCCAGCACACGCGCACAAAAAAATCCGACCAAGGAACGAGGGAAAGTGAATCACACTCTACTCGCTTAAATCCCTTCCTCCCTGAAGCCACCGAGCGCACCCACTCCCCCAAACAGACCACTGACCCCAGGGAAGTCAACAAACGGTGTGGGCTTTCCCTCGACCTTGGTCCGATAGTTTTTGAAGTACTCCTCGATGACGTACTGCGTTCTCTGGTTCACCTCGCCCTCCTGCAGGATCGAACGGAGACGGTCCGAGATCGCCCGCAACCCCTCCCCACAGACCTCATTCAGGACCTGTCCGCATTCCTGGACGAACTGCACAGCCACCTCCACGGAATCCTCTGTCGGCTTGTCCAGCAGGAGGGTGGCCACCTGCAGGGCCAAGATCTCACTGACGATGCGCTGATTCACCTGCACACACACACTCACAGACACACACGCAGAGGAGAGGAGAGAAGAGAGGGAAAGGGAAGAAAGTGGGAGGATATGCAAAAGTGGTGAAGGAGCTTGAGTCGCAGACCCGCCCGGAGGGGTGGAGACAAAGGAAGAGGGATTGATTGACGGAAGAAGTGCCCCCATGAAGGACGAGCAAGAAGAGTCGAAGAAGTCGCTAACACAATACAAGAACGGGAGCGATGCGAACAAACAAACACAAAAGGATTCAAGTGAAGATTCCACCCTACGAACCGAACCAACGAACCATGTGTGCAATGAATTTGCATGCCGCCACGCTGGTGATTTTGTCGTTCTTCTTGTAGGCCCTTCTGAACTGCAGCACCAGCCTGTGCAAGAGGAGCTGCCCGATCTCAGGCAACTTCGAGTTCACCACAGAGAGGAGACCAGCGTAGATGTGGGTAAAGCCTGGAGACGCCAGTTGCGCTCTTAACAGAGCCCTGCACGCACGGACACATGCATTCATTATCATGTGGGGACGAGAATAATAGAGTTCGGAAAGAAATCTGGCGCAGCATGGAGGCGAGGAAGAGTTATTTTACAGGTATTCATAGAGGAGCACACGCACACGCACACACACACACACACACACACACACACACACACACACACACAGGGGGAGAGAGAACGACAAAAATAGAGAAGAGGAAGGTCGCTAACAGCAGTGGAAGCTCTCCAAAGAAAGAAAGACACAAATTCAAATTGAAAGAAACGGCAGACGAAACAAAATCTACTCTGGTCGGCAAGACCCTGAGAGGGCGGAAAGAAGAGGAGCGATTGATCAAAGAGAAGCCGAAAGGAAAAGCCAATGGAGGCAGCTGCAGCAAACTGCCGCGTTCGCATACATACACTCCCCTCCCCTCCCCTCCCCTCCCCCCCTTTTCCATTCTCACACACCTCGTGAAAATTCCCCTGCCCCGCACGAGATTCTCTCGGAAGAGGTCCTGCAGTGCAAATCAATTGAATAGAGGGAGGGAGGTGAGCATGGGTATGTTCATCATCATCCTGCATGGAGTGATCGTACACACAGAAGAAAAAGTTCCGTGGAGTCGCGGTGAGGACGGAAGAATCCGATCTTAGAAGGCGACAGACAGACGGACTATATGTTTTTGCCCCTCCTCTTCTTCATGAAAAGACAGACAGGCAGACAGACAGACCCACGGATGCAGAGCCAGCTTGCCCAAACTCCCCCCCCCCCCCCCCCCC